>CM059015.1:48058017-48327047 GCA_030272315.1 Paspalum vaginatum | reverse complement strand
TTTTTTGCCAGGTGCAATCACATGGAGCACACCCTGAAGGGCGAAGTGGAGAAAACACATTCAAAAAAAAAAGTAAAATATAAAACACAAAAGAACCGGTCAGGTCAAATTCAACGTCCCTTCTTGCGACATTCTAAATGTGCGCCTCCTCGCACCGTCCGCGGCATGCTCCGGGTCGCTCACCACCCAGTATGTTCTGAGATAGTGCCTTCCTCATGACAGGCCTCCCCGGAGCTATCATCTTCACGATTGCGGTGCTGATAGGTCATGGAGGTTGCCGGTGGGGTCGATACAGCGCGCCACCCATCTGAATGGCCATAACTTTCCCCGTCCGATACAGTTCGGCCAAGTTTTTTTGCAAGGTGCAGAATCACATTGGAGCACACCCAGAAGGGAGAAACAGAGAAAACCACATTTAAAAAAAAATAAAGATAAAATATAAAACACAAGAAGAACCGTCAGGTCAAATTCAACGTCCTTCTTGCGACATTCTAAATGTGCCGCCTCCTCGGCACCGCGGCATCTCCGGGACGCCTACCACCCAGTACGTTCCGAGACAGTGCCTTCCTCAGGACAGCCTCCCCGGAGCTACATCTTCACGATTGCGGTGCTGATAGGTCTGAGCGTTGGCCGATGGTCGAAGACACCGCGCACACCATCTGAATGGCCATAACTTCCCAGTCTGGATCCAGTTTCGGGCCAAGTTTTTTTGCCAGGTGCGGAATCACTGGAACAAACCCTGAAGGGAAAATAGAGAAAACCACATTTCAAAAAAAATAAAGATAAAATATAAACACAAGAAGAACGGTGAGGTCAAATTCAACGTCCTCGTTGCACATTCTAAATGTGCCGCCTCCTCCGGCACCGTCACGGGCATGTCCGGGACCGCCTACCACCCAGAATGTTCCAAGCAGAGCCTTCCTCAGGTTAGGCCTCCCGGAACTATCATCTTCACGATTGCGTGCTGATAGGTCACGGAGCGTTGGGCCGGATGGGATCGAATACACGCGCACCCATCTGAATGGCCATAACTTCCCCGTCCGATCCAGTTTCGGCCAAGTTTTTTTGCCAGGTGCAGAATCACATGGAGCACACCCAGAAGGGAGAAACAGAGAAAACCACATTTAAAAAAAAATAAAGATATATAAAACACAAGAAGAACCGGTCAGGTCAAATTCAACGTCCTTCTTGCGACATTCTAAATGTGCCGCCTCCTCGGCACCGTCGTGGCTTGATCCGGAACCGCCTACCACCCAGTATGTTCCGAGACAGTGCCTTCCTCAGGATAGGCCTGCCCGGTACTATCATCTTCACGATTGCGGTGCTGATAGTCATGGAGCGTTGGCCGGATGGGGTCGAATACACGCGCACCCATCTGAATGGCCATAACTTCCCCGTCCGGATCCAGTTTCGGCGAAGTTTTTTTTGAGTGCAGAATCACATGGAGCACACCCTGAAGGGCGAAAGCGAGAAAACCACATTTCAAAAAAAATAAATATAAAATATAAAACACAAGAAGAACCGGTCAGGTCAAATTCAACGTCCTTCTTGCCGAATTCTAAATGTGCCGCTCCTCGGCACCGTCGTGGCTGATCCGGAGCCGCCTACCACCCAGTATGTTTCGAGACAGTGCCTTCCTCAGGATAGGCCTGCCCGGTAACTATCATCTTCACGATTGCGGTGCTGATAGGTCGTGGAGGTTGGCCGGATGGGGTCGAATACAGCGCGCACCCATCTGAATGGCCATAACTTCCCCGTCCGGATCCAGTTTTGGGCGAAGTTTTTTGCCAGGTGCAGAATCACATGGAGCACACCCTGAAGGGCGAAAGC
Organism: Paspalum vaginatum; assembly: GCA_030272315.1. Taxonomy (NCBI): domain Eukaryota; kingdom Viridiplantae; phylum Streptophyta; class Magnoliopsida; order Poales; family Poaceae; genus Paspalum; species Paspalum vaginatum. Next base: position 48,325,217 of record CM059015.1, on the reverse strand, counting down.
GGAGAAAAACCACATTTCAAAAAAAATAAAGATAAAATATAAAACACAAGAAGAACCGGTCAGGTCAAATTCAACGTCCTCGTGCGACATTCTAAATGTGCCGCCTCCGCACCGTCCGGTGTGATCCGAACCGTACCACCCAGAATGTTCCAAGACAGAGCCTTCCTCAGGTTAGGCCTCCCCGGAACTATCATCTTCACGATTGCGGTGCTGATAGGTCACGGAGCGTTGGCCGGATGGGATCGAAGACACCGCGCACCCATCTGAATGGCCATAACTTCCCCGTCCGGATCCAGTTTCGGGCCAAGTTTTTTTTGCCAGGTGCAGAATCACATGGAGCACACCCAGAAGGGAGAAAACAGAGAAAACCACATTTAAAAAAAAATAAAGATAAAATATAAAACACAAGAAGAACCGGTCAGGTCAAATTCAACGTCCTTCTTGCGACATTCTAAATGTGCCGCCTCCTCGGCACCGTCGTGGCTTGATCCGGAACCGCCTACCACCCAGTATGTTCCGAGACAGTGCCTTCCTCAGGATAGGCCTGCCCGGTACTATCATCTTCACGATTGCGGTGCTGATAGGTCATGGAGCGTTGGCCGGATGGGGTCGAATACAGCGCGCACCCATCCGAATGGCCATAACTTCCCCGTCCGGATCCAGTTTCGGGCGAAGCTTTTTTTGATAGGTGCAGAATCACATGGAGCACACCCTGAAGGGCGAAAGCGGAGAAAACCAATTTCAAAAAAAAATAAATATAAATATAAAACCACAAGAAGAACCGGTCAGGTCAGAATTCAACGTCCTCCTTCCGAAATTCTAAATGTGCCGCCTCCTCGGCACCGTCGTGGCTTGATCCGGAACCGCCTACCACCCAGTATGTTTCGAGACAGTGCCTTCCTCAGGATAGGCCTGCCCGGTACTATCATCTTCACGATTACGGTGCTGATAGGTCGTGGAGGGTTGGCCGGATGGGGTCGAATACAGCGCGCTCCCATCTGAATGGCCATAACTTCCCCGTCCGGATCCAGTTTTGGGCGAAGTTTTTTCTGCCAGGTGCAGAATCACATGGAGCACACCCTGAAGGGCGAAAGCGGAGAAAACCACATTTCAAAAAAATAAGATAAAATATAAAACACAAGAAGAACCGGTCAGGTCAAATTCACGTCCTTCTTGCGACATTCTAAATGTGCCGCCTCCTCGGCACCGTCGCAGCATGCTCCGGGATCGCGTACCACCCAGTATGTTCCGAGACAGTGCCTTCCTCATGACAGGCCTCCCCGGAGCTATCATCTTCACGATTGCGGTGCTGATAGGTCATGGAGCGTTGGCCGGATGGGGTCGAAGACACCGCGCACCCATCTGAATGGCCATAACTTCCCCGTCCGGATCCAGTTTCGGGCCAAGTTTTTTTTGCCAGGTGCAGAATCACTTGGAGCACACCCTGAAGGGCGAAAACAGAGAAAACCATGTTTCAAAAAAAATAAATATAAAATATAAAACACAAGAAGAACCGGTCAGGTCAAATTCAACGTCCTCGTTGCGACATTCTAAATGTGACGCCTCCTCCGCACCGTCGCGGCATGATCCGGGACCGCCTACCACCCAGAATGTTCCAAGACAGAGCCTTCCTCAGGATAGGCGTCCCCGGAACTATCATCTTCACGATTGCGGTGCTGATAGGTCATGGAGCGTTGGCCGGAGGGGGTCGAAGACACCGCGCACCCATCTGAATGGCCATAACTTCCCCGTCCGGATCTAGATTTGGGCTAAGTTTTTTTTGCCAGGTGCAGAATCACATGGGCACACCCTAAATGGCGAAAATGGAGAAAACCACATTTCAAAAAAAATAAATATAAAATATAAAACCCAAGAAGAACCGGTTAGGTCAAATTCGACGTCCTCCTTGCGACATTCTAACAGTGCCGCCTCCTCGGCACCGTCGCGACATGATCCGAGACCGCGTACCACCCAAGTTGTTTCGAGACAGTGCCATCCTCAGGATATGCCTCCCCAGTACTATCGTCTTCACGATTGGGGTGCTGATAGGTCCTGGAGCGTTGGCCGGATGGTGTCGAAGACACCGCGCACCCATCTGATTGGCCATAACTTCCCCGTCCGGATCTAGATTTGGGCTAAGTTTTTTTTGCCAGGTGCAGAATCACATGGGGCACACCCTAAATGGCGAAAATGGAGAAAACCACATTTCAAAAAAAATAAATATAAAATATAAACCCAAGAAGTACCGGTGAGGTCAAATTCAACGTCCTCCTTGCGACATTCTAACAGTGCCGCCTCCTCGGCACCGTCGCGGCATGATCCGGGACCGCGTACCACCCAGGATGTTTCCAGACAGGGCCTTCCTCAGGATATGCCTCCCCGGTACTATCGTTTTCACGATTTGGGGTGCTGATAGGTCCTGGAGCGTTGGCCAAATGGTGTCGAAGACACCGCGCACCCATCTGAATGGCCATAACTTCCCCGTCCAAATCTAGATTTGGGCTAAGTTTTTTTTGCCAGGTGCAAGAATCACATGGGGCACACCCTAAATGGCGAAAATGGAGAAAACCACAATTCAAAAAAAATAAATATAAAATATAAAACCCAAGAAGTACCGGTGAGGTCAAATTCAACGTCCTCCTTGTGACATTCTAACAGTGCCGCCTCCTCGGCACCGTCGCGGCATGATCCGGGACTGCGTACCACCCAGGATGTTTCGAGATAGTGCCTTCCTCAGGATATGCCTCCCCGGTACTATCGTCTTCACGATTGGGGTGCTGATAGGTCCTGGAGCGTTGGCCGGATGGTGTCGAAGACACAGCGCACCCATCTGAATGGCAATAACTTCCCCGTCCGGATCCAGATTTGGGCCAAGTTCTTTTTGCCAGGTGCAGAATCACATGGGCACACCCTGAAGGGCGTAAATAGAGAAAAGTAGATTTCAAAAAAATAAATATAAAATATAAACCCAAGAAGAACCGGTCAGGTCAAATTAAACGTCCTCCTTGCGACATTCTAACAGTGCCGCCTCCTCGGCACCGTCGCAGCATGATCCGGGACCGCGTACCACCCAGGATGTTCTGAGACAGTGCCTTCCTCAGGATATGCCTCCCCGGTACTATCGTCTTCACGATTGCGGTACTGATAGGTCCCGGAGCGTTGGCCGGATGGGTGTCGAAGACACCGCGCACCCATCTGAATGGCCATAACTTTCCCCGTCCGGATCCAAAATTTGGGCCAAGTTTTTTTTTGCCAGGTGCAGAATCACAGGGGAACACCGTGAAGGGCGAAAATGGAGAAAACCACATTTCTAAAAAAATAAATATAAAATATAAAACCCAAGAAGAACCGGTCAGGTCAAATTCATCGTCCTCCTTGCGACATTCTAACAGTGCCGCCTCCTCGGCACCGTCGCGACATGATCCGGGACAGCGTACCACCCAGGATGTTTCCAGACAGGGCCTTCCTCAGGATATGCCTCCCCGGTACTATCGTCTTCACGATTGGGGTGCTGATAGGTCCTGGAGCGTTGGCCGGATGGTGTCGAAGACACCGCGCACCCATCTGATTGGCCATAACTTCCCCGTCCGGATCTAGATTTGGGCTAAGTTTTTTTTGCCAGGTGCAGAATCACATGGGGCACACCCTAAATGGCGAAAATGGAGAAAACCACATTTCAAAAAAAATAAATATAAAATATAAAACCCAAGAAGTACCGGTGAGGTCAAATTCAACGTCCTCCTTGCGACATTCTAACAGTGCCGCCTCCTCGGCACCGTCGCGGCATGATCCGGGACCGCGTACCACCCAGGATGTTTCCAGACAGGGCCTTCCTCAGGATATGCCTCCCGGGTACTATCGTTTTCACGATTGGGGTGCTGATAGGTCCTGGAGCGTTGGCCAAATGGTGTCGAAGACACCGCGCACCCATCTGAATGGCCATAACTTCCCCGTCCAAATCTAGATTTGGGCTAAGTTTTTTTGCCAGGTGCAGAATCACATGGGGCACACCCTAAATGGCGAAAATGGAGAAAACCACAATTCAAAAAAAATAAATATAAAATATAAAACCCAAGAAGTACCGGTGAGGTCAAATTCAACGTCCTCCTTGTGACATTCTAACAGTGCCGCCTCCTCGGCACCGTCGCGGCATGATCCGGGACTGCGTACCACCCAGGATGTTTCGAGATAGTGCCTTCCTCAGGATATGCCTCCCCGGTACTATCGTCTTCACGATTGGGGTGCTGATAGGTCCTGGAGCGTTGGCCGGATGGTGTCGAAGACACAGCGCACCCATCTGAATGGCAATAACTTCCCCGTCCGGATCCAGATTTGGGCCAAGTTCTTTTTGCCAGGTGCAGAATCACATGGGGCACACCCTGAAGGGCGTAAATAGAGAAAAGTAGATTTCAAAAAAATAAATATAAAATATAAAACCCAAGAAGAACCGGTCAGGTCAAATTAAACGTCCTCCTTGCGACATTCTAACAGTGCCGCCTCCTCGGCACCGTCGCAGCATGATCCGGGACCGCGTACCACCCAGGGATGTTCTGAGACAGTGCCTTCCTCAGGATATGCCTCCCCGGTACTATCGTCTTCACGATTGCGGTACTGATAGGTCCCGGAGCGTTGGCCGGATGGTGTCGAAGACACCGCGCACCCATCTGAATGGCCATAACTTCCCCGTCCGGATCCAAATTTGGGCCAAGTTTTTTTTTGCCAGGTGCAGAATCACAAGGGGAACACCGTGAAGGGTGAAAATGGAGAAAACCACATTTCTAAAAAAATAAATATAAAATATAAAACCCAAGAAGAACCGGTCAGGTCAAATTAATCGTCCTCCTTGCGACATTCTAACAGTGCTGCCTCCTCGGCACCGTCGCGACATGATCCGGGACAGCGTACCACCCAGGATGTTTCCAGACAGGGCCTTCCTCAGGATATGCCTCCCCGGTACTATCGTCTTCACGATTGGGGTGCTGATAGGTCCTGGAGCGTTGGCCAAATGGTGTCGAAGACACCGCGCACCCATCTGAATGGCCATAACTTCCCCGTCCAAATCTAGATTTGGGCTAAGTTTTTTTTGCCAGGTGCAGAATCACATGGGGCACACCCTAAATGGCGAAAATGGAGAAAACCACAATTCAAAAAAAATAAATATAAAATATAAAACCCAAGAAGTACCGGTGAGGTCAAATTCAACGTCCTCCTTGCGACATTCTAACAGTGCCGCCTCCTCGGCACCGTCGCGGCATGATCCGGGACCGCGTACCACCCAGGATGTTTCCAGACAGGGCCTTCCTCAGGATATGCCTCCCCGGTACTATCGTTTTCACGATTGGGGTGCTGATAGGTCCTGGAGCGTTGGCCAAATGGTGTCGAAGACACCGCGCACCCATCTGAATGGCCATAACTTCCCCGTCCAAATCTAGATTTGGGCTAAGTTTTTTTTGCCAGGTGCAGAATCACATGGGGCACACCCTAAATGCCGAAAATGGAGAAAACCACAATTCAAAAAAAATAAATATAAAATATAAAACCCAAGAAGTACCGGTGAGGTCAAATTCAACGTCCTCCTTGTGACATTCTAACAGTGCCGCCTCCTCGGCACCGTCGCGGCATGATCCGGGACTGCGTACCACCCAGGATGTTTCGAGATAGTGCCTTCCTCAGGATATGCCTCCCCGGTACTATCGTCTTCACGATTGGGGTGCTGATAGGTCCTGGAGCGTTGGCCGGATGGTGTCGAAGACACAGCGCACCCATCTGAATGGCAATAACTTCCCCGTCCGGATCCAGATTTGGGCCAAGTTCTTTTTGCCAGGTGCAGAATCACATGGGGCACACCCTGAAGGGCGTAAATAGAGAAAAGTAGATTTCAAAAAAATAAATATAAAATATAAAACCCAAGAAGAACCGGTCAGGTCAAATTAAACGTCCTCCTTGCGACATTCTAACAGTGCCGCCTCCTCGGCACCGTCGCAGCATGATCCGGGACCGCGTACCACCCAGGATGTTCTGAGACAGTGCCTTCCTCAGGGATATGCCTCCCCGGTACTATCGTCTTCACGATTGCGGTACTGATAGGTCCCGGAGCGTTGGCCGGATGGTGTCGAAGACACCGCGCACCCATCTGAATGGCCATAACTTCCCCGTCCGGATCCAAATTTGGGCCAAGTTTTTTTTTGCCAGGTGCAGAATCACAAGGGGAACACCGTGAAGGGTGAAAATGGAGAAAACCACATTTCTAAAAAAATAAATATAAAATATAAAACCCAAGAAGAACCGGTCAGGTCAAATTCATCGTCCTCCTTGCGACATTCTAACAGTGCTGCCTCCTCGGCACCGTCGCGACATGATCCGGGACAGCGTACCACCCAGGATGTTTCCAGACAGGGCCTTCCTCAGGATATGCCTCCCCGGTACTATCGTCTTCACGATTGGGGTGCTGATAGGTCCTGGAGCGTTGGCCAAATGGTGTCGAAGACACCGCGCACCCATCTGAATGGCCATAACTTCCCCGTCCAAATCTAGATTTGGGCTAAGGTTTTTTTGCCAGGTGCAGAATCACATGGGGCACACCCTAAATGGCGAAAATGGAGAAAACCACAATTCAAAAAAAATAAATATAAAATATAAAACCCAAGAAGTACCGGTGAGGTCAAATTCAACGTCCTCCTTGTGACATTCCAACAGTGCCGCCTCCTCGGCACCGTCGCGGCATGATCCGGGACTGCGTACCACCCAGGATGTTTCGAGATAGTGCCTTCCTCAGGATATGCCTCCCCGGTACTATCGTCTTCACGATTGGGGTGCTGATAGGTCCTGGAGCGTTGGCCGGATGGTGTCGAAGACACAGCGCACCCATCTGAATGGCAATAACTTCCCCGTCCGGATCCAGATTTGGGCCAAGTTCTTTTTGCCAGGTGCAGAATCACATGGGGCACACCCTGAAGGGCGTAAATAGAGAAAAGTAGATTTCAAAAAAATAAATATAAAATATAAAACCCAAGAAGAACCGGTCAGGTCAAATTAAACGTCCTCCTTGCGACATTCTAACAGTGCCGCCTCCTCGGCACCGTCGCAGCATGATCCGGGACCGCGTACCACCCAGGATGTTCTGAGACAGTGCCTTCCTCAGGATATGCCTCCCCGGTACTATCGTCTTCACGATTGCGGTACTGATAGGTCCCGGAGCGTTGGCCGGATGGTGTCGAAGACACCGCGCACCCATCTGAATGGCCATAACTTCCCCGTCCGGATCCAAATTTGGGCCAAGTTTTTTTTGCCAGGTGCAGAATCACAAGGGGAACACCGTGAAGGGTGAAAATGGAGAAAACCACATTTCTAAAAAAAATAAATATAAAATATAAAACCCAAGAAGAACCGGTCAGGTCAAATTCATCGTCCTCCTTGCGACATTCTAACAGTGCTGCCTCCTCGGCACCGTCGCGACATGATCCGGGACAGCGTACCACCCAGGATGTTTCCAGACAGGGCCTTCCTCAGGATATGCCTCCCCGGTACTATCGTCTTCACGATTGGGGTGCTGATAGGTCCTGGAGCGTTGGCCAAATGGTGTCGAAGACACCGCGCACCCATCTGAATGGCCATAACTTCCCCGTCCAAATCTAGATTTGGGCTAAGTTTTTTTTGCCAGGTGCAGAATCACATGGGGCACACCCTAAATGGCGAAAATGGAGAAAACCACAATTCAAAAAAAATAAATATAAAATATAAAACCCAAGAAGCACCGGTGAGGTCAAATTCAACGTCCTCCTTGCGACATTCTAACAGTGCCGCCTCCTCGGCACCGTCGCGGCATGATCCGGGACCGCGTACCACCCAGGATGTTTCCAGACAGGGCCTTCCTCAGGATATGCCTCCCCGGTACTATCGTTTTCACGATTGGGGTGCTGATAGGTCCTGGAGCGTTGGCCAAATGGTGTCGAAGACACCGCGCACCCATCTGAATGGCCATAACTTCCCCGTCCAAATCTAGATTTGGGCTAAGTTTTTTTTGCCAGGTGCAGAATCACATGGGGCACACCCTAAATGGCGAAAATGGAGAAAACCACAATTCAAAAAAAATAAATATAAAATATAAAACCCAAGAAGTACCGGTGAGGTCAAATTCAACGTCCTCCTTGTGACATTCTAACAGTGCCGCCTCCTCGGCACCGTCGCGGCATGATCCGGGACTGCGTACCACCCAGGATGTTTCGAGATAGTGCCTTCCTCAGGATATGCCTCCCCGGTACTATCGTATTCACGATTGGGGTGCTGATAGGTCCTGGAGCGTTGGCCGGATGGTGTCGAAGACACAGCGCACCCATCTGAATGGCAATAACTTCCCCGTCCGGATCCAGATTTGGGCCAAGTTTCTTTTTGCCAGGTGCAGAATCACATGGGGCACACCCTGAAGGGCGTAAATAGAGAAAAGTAGATTTCAAAAAATAAATATAAAATATAAAACCCAAGAAGAACCGGTCAGGTCAAATTAAACGTCCTCCTTGCGACATTCTAACAGTGCCGCCTCCTCGGCACCGTCGCAGCATGATCCGGGACCGCGTACCACCCAGGATGTTCTGAGACAGTGCCTTCCTCAGGATATGCCTCCCCGGTACTATCGTCTTCACGATTGCGGTACTGATAGGTCCCGGAGCGTTGGCCGGATGGTGTCGAAGACACCGCGCACCCATCTGAATGGCCATAACTTCCCCGTCCGGATCCAAATTTGGGCCAAGTTTTTTTTTGCCAGGTGCAGAATCACAAGGGGAACACCGTGAAGGGTGAAAATGGAGAAAACCACATTTCTAAAAAAATAAATATAAAATATAAAACCCAAGAAGAACCGGTCAGGTCAAATTCATCGTCCTCCTTGCGACATTCTAACAGTGCTGCCTCCTCGGCACCGTCGCGACATGATCCGGGACAGCGTACCACCCAGGATGTTTCCAGACAGGGCCTTCCTCAGGATATGCCTCCCCGGTACTATCGTCTTCACGATTGGGGTGCTGATAGGTCCTGGAGCGTTGGCCAAATGGTGTCGAAGACACCGCGCACCCATCTGAATGGCCATAACTTCCCCGTCCAAATCTAGATTTGGGCTAAGGTTTTTTTTGCCAGGTGCAGAATCACATGGGGCACACCCTAAATGGCGAAAATGGAGAAAACCACAATTCAAAAAAAATAAATATAAAATATAAAACCCAAGAAGTACCGGTGAGGTCAAATTCAACGTCCTCCTTGTGACATTCTAACAGTGCCGCCTCCTCGGCACCGTCGCGGCATGATCCGGGACTGCGTACCACCCAGGATGTTTCGAGATAGTGCCTTCCTCAGGATATGCCTCCCCGGTACTATCGTCTTCACGATTGGGGTGCTGATAGGTCCTGGAGCGTTGGCCGGATGGTGTCGAAGACACAGCGCACCCATCTGAATGGCAATAACTTCCCCGTCCGGATCCAGATTTGGGCCAAGTTCTTTTTGCCAGGTGCAGAATCACATGGGGCACACCCTGAAGGGCGTAAATAGAGAAAAGTAGATTTCAAAAAAATAAATATAAAATATAAAACCCAAGAAGAACCGGTCAGGTCAAATTAAACGTCCTCCTTGCGACATTCTAACAGTGCCGCCTCCTCGGCACCGTCGCAGCATGATCCGGGACCGCGTACCACCCAGGATGTTCTGAGACAGTGCCTTCCTCAGGATATGCCTCCCCGGTACTATCGTCTTCACGATTGCGGTACTGATAGGTCCCGGAGCGTTGGCCGGATGGTTTCGAAGACACCGCGCACCCATCTGAATGGCCATAACTTCCCCGTCCGGATCCAAATTTGGGCCAAGTTTTTTTTTGCCAGGTGCAGAATCACAAGGGGAACACCGTGAAGGGTGAAAATGGAGAAAACCACATTTCTAAAAAAATAAATATAAAATATAAAACCCAAGAAGAACCGGTCAGGTCAAATTCATCGTCCTCCTTGCGACATTCTAACAGTGGTGCCTCCTCGGCACCGTCGCGACATGATCCGGGACAGCGTACCACCCAGGATGTTTCCAGACAGGGCCTTCCTCAGGATATGCCTCCCCGGTACTATCGTCTTCACGATTGGGGTGCTGATAGGTCCTGGAGCGTTGGCCAAATGGTGTCGAAGACACCGCGCACCCATCTGAATGGCCATAACTTCCCCGTCCAAATCTAGATTTGGGCTAAGGTTTTTTTGCCAGGTGCAGAATCACATGGGGCACACCCTAAATGGCGAAAATGGAGAAAACCACATTTCAAAAAAAATAAATATAAAATATAAAACCCAAGAAGTACCGGTGAGGTCAAATTCAACGTCCTCCTTGCGACATTCTAACAGTGCCGCCTCCTCGGAACCGTCGCGGCATGATCCGGGACAGCGTACTACCCAGGATGTTCTGAGACAGTGCCTTCCTCAGGATATGCCTCCCCGGTACTATCGTCTTCACGATTGGGGTGCTGATAGGTCCTGGAGCGTTGGCCGGATGGTGTCGAAGACAGAGCGCACCCATCTGAATGGCAATAACTTCCCCGTCCGGATCCAGATTTGGGCCAAGTTTTTTTTGCCAGGTGCAGAATCACATGGGGCACACCTGAAGGGCGTAAATAGAGGAAAGTAGATTTCAAAAAAATAAAGATAAAATATAAAACCCAAGAAGAACCGGTCAGGTCAAATTCAACGTCCTCCTTGCGACATTCTAACAGTGCCGCCTCCTCGGCACCGTCGCGGCATGATCCGGGACCGCGTACCACCCAAGATGTTCCGCGACAGTGCCTTCCTTAGGATATGCCTCCCCGGTACTATCGTCTTCACGATTGGGGTGCTGATAGGTCCCGGAGCGTTGGCCGGATGGTGTCGAAGACACCGCGCACCCATCTGAATGGTAATAACTTCCCCGTCCGGATCCAGATTTGGGCCAAGTTTTTTTTGCCAGGTGCAGAATCACATGGGGCACAGCCTGAAGGGCGAAAATGGAGAAAACGACATTTCAAAAAAAATAAATATAAAATATAAAACCCAAGAAGAACCGGTGAGGTCAAATTCAACGTCCTCCTTGCGACATTCTAACAGTGCCACCTCCTCGGCACCGTCGCGACATGATCCGAGACCGCGTACCACCCAGGATGTTTCGAGACAGTGCCATCCTCAGGATATGCCTCCCCGGTACTATTGTCTTCACGATTGGGGTGCTGATCGGTCCCGGAGCGTTGGCCGGATGGTGTCGAAGACACCGCGCACCCATCTGAATGGCCATAACTTCCCCGTCCGGATCTAGATTTGGGCTAAGTTTTTTTTTGCCAGGTGCAGAATCACATGGGGCACTCCCTAAATGGCGAAAATGGAGAAAACCACATTTCAAAAAAAAATAAATATAAAACCCAAGAAGAACCGGTGAGGTCGAATTCAACGTCCTCCTTGCGACATTCTAACAGTGCCGCCTCCTCGGCACCGTCGCGGCATGATCCGGGACCGCGTACCACACAGGATGTTCCATGACAGTGCCTTCCTCAGGATATGCCTCCCCGGTACTATCGTCTTCACGATTGCGGTGCTGATAGGTCTCGGAGCGTTGGCCGGCTGGTGTCGAAGACACCGCGCACCCATCTGAATGGCAATAACTTCCCCGTCCGGATCTAGATTTCGGCCAAGTTTTTTGTGCCAGGTGCAGAATCACATGCGGCACACCATGATGGGCGTAAATAGAGAAAAGTAGATTTCAAAAAAAATAAATATAAAATATAAAACCCAAGAAGAACCGGTCAGGTCAAACTGAACGTCCTCCTTGCGACATTCTAACAGTGCCGCCTCCTCGGCACCGTCGCAGCATGATCCGGGACCGCGTACCACCCAGGATGTTCTGAGACCGTGCCTTCCTCAGGATATGCCTCCGCGGTACTATCGTCTTCACGATTGCGGTGCTGATAGGTCCCGGAGCGTTGGCCGGATGGTGTCGAAGACACCGCGCACCCATCTGAATGGCCATAACTTCCCCGTCCGGATCTAGATTTGGGCTAAGTTTTTTTTGCCAGGTGCAGAATCACATGGGGCACTCCCTAAATGGCGAAAATGGAGAAAACCACATTTCAAAAAAAAAAATATAAAACCCAAGAAGAACCGGTGAGGTCGAATTCAACGTCCTCCTTGCGACATTCTAACAGTGCCGCCTCCTCGGCACCGTCGCGGCATGATCCGGGACCGCGTACCACACAGGATGTTCCATGACAGTGGCTTCCTCAGGATATGCCTCCCCGGTACTATCGTCTTCACGATTGCGGTGCTGATAGGTCTCGGAGCGTTGGCCGGCTGGTGTCGAAGACACCGCGCACCCATCTGAATGGCAATAACTTCCCCGTCCGGATCTAGATTTGGGCCAAGTTTTTTGTGCCAGGTGCAGAATCACATGGGGCACACCATGAAGGGCGTAAATAGAGAAAAGTAGATTTCAAAAAAAATAAATATAAAATATAAAACCCAAGAAGAACCGTTCAGGTCAAACTGAACGTCCTCCTTGCGACATTCTAACAGTGCCGCCTCCTCGGCACCGTCGCAGCATGATCCGGGACCGCGTACCACCCAGGATGTTCTGAGACCGTGCCTTCCTCAGGATATACCTCCCCGGTACTATCGTCTTCACGGTTGCGGTGCTGATACGTCCCGGAGCGTTGGCCGGATGGTGTCGAAGACACCGCGCACCCATCTGAATGGCCATAACTTCCCCGTCCGGATCTAGATTTGGGCTAAGTTTTTTTTGCCAGGTGCAGAATCACATGGGGCACACCCTAAGTGGCGAAAATGGAGAAAACCACATTTCAAAAAAAATAAATATAAAATATAAAACCCAAGAAGTACCGGTGAGGTCAAATTCAACGTCCTCCTTGCGACATTCTAACAGTGCCGCCTCCTCGGAACCGTCGCGTCATGATCCAGGACTGCGTACCACCCAGGATGTTCCGAGACAGTGCCTTCTTCAGGATATGCCTCCCCGGTACTATCGTCTTCACGATTGGGGTGCTGATAGGTCCTGGAGCGTTGGCCGGATGGTGTCGAAGACACAGCGCACCCATCTGAATGGCAATAACTTCCCCGTCCGGATCCAGATTTGGGCCAAGTTTTTTTTGCCAGGTGCAGAATCACATGGGGCACACCCTGAAGGGCGTAAATAGAGAAAAGTAGATTTCAAAAAAATAAAGATAAAATATAAAACCCAAGAAGAACCGGTCAGGTCATATTCAACGTCCTCCTTGCGACATTCTAACAGTGCCGCCTCCTCGGCACCGTCGCGGCATAATCCGGGACCGCGTACCACCTAGGATGTTCCGCGACAGTGCCTTCCTCAGGATATGCCTCCCCGGTACTATCGTCTTCACGATTGGGGTGCTGATAGGTCCCGGAGCGTTGGCCGGATGGTGTCGAAGACACCGCGCACCCATCTGAATGGCAATAACTTCCCCATCCGGATCCAGATTTGGGCCAAGTTTTTTTTGCCAGGTGCAGAATCACATGGGGCACACCCTGAATGGCGTAAATAGAGAAAAGTTGATTTCAAAAAAATAAATATAAAATATAAAATCCAAGAAGAACCGGACAGGTCAAATTAAACGTCCTCCTTGCGACATTCTAACAGTGCCGCCTCCTCGGCACCGTCGCAGCATGATCCGGGACCGCGTACCACCCAGGATGTTCTGAGACAGTGCCTTCCTCAGGATATGCATCCCCGGTACTATCGTCTTCATGATTGCGGTACTGATAGGTCCCGGAGCGTTGGCCGGATGGTGTCGAAGACACCGCGCACCCATCTGAATGGCAATAACTTCCCCGTCTGGATCCAGATTTGGGCCAAGTTTTTTTTGCCAGGTGCAGAATCACATGGGGCACACCCTGAATGGCGTAAATAGAGAAAAGTTGATTTCAAAAAAATAAATATAAAATATAAAATCCAAGAAGAACCGGACAGGTCAAATTAAACGTCCTCCTTGCGACATTCTAACAGTGCCGACTCCTCGGCACCGTCGCAGCATGATCCGGGACCGCGTACCACCCAAGATGTTCTGAGACAGTGCCTTCCTCAGGATATGCATCCCGGTACTATCGTCTTCATGATTGCGGTACTGATAGGTCCCGGAGCGTTGGCCGGATGGTGTCGAAGACACCGCGCACCCATCTGAATGGCAATAACTTCCCCGTCCGGATCCAGATTTGGGCCAAGTTTTTTTTGCCAGGTGCAGAATCACATGTGGCACATCCTGAAGGGCGAAAATGGAGAAAATGACATTTCAAAAAAAATAAATATAAAATATAAAACCCAAGAAGAACCGGTGAGGTCAAATTCAACGTCCTCCTTGCGACATTCTAAAAGTGCGGCCTCCTCGGCACCGTCGCGACATGATCCGAGACCGCGTACCACCCAGGATGTTTCGAGACAGTGCCGTCCTCAGGATATGCCTCCCCGGTACTATCGTCTTCACGATTGGGGTGCTGATCGGTCCCGGAGCGTTGGCCGGATGGTGTCGAAGACACCGCGCACCCATCTGAATGGCCATAACTTCCCCGTCCGGATCTAGATTTGGGCTAAGTTTTTTTTGCCAGGTGCAGAATCACATGGGGCACTCCCTAAATGGCGAAAATGGAGAAAACCACATTTCAAAAAAAAAAAATATAAAACCCAAGAAGAACCGGTGAGGTCGAATTCAACGTCCTCCTTGCGACATTCTAACAGTGCCGCCTCCTCGGCACCGTCGCGGCATGATCCGGGACCGCGTACCACACAGGATGTTCCATGACAGTGCCTTCCTCAGGATATGCCTCCCCGGTACTATCGTCTTCACGATTGCGGTGCTGATAGGTCTCGGAGCGTTGGCCGGCTGGTGTCGAAGACACCGCGCACCCATCTGAATGGCAATAACTTCCCCGTCCGGATCTAGATTTGGGCCAAGTTTTTTGTGCCAGGTGCAGAATCACATGGGGCACACCATGAAGGGCGTAAATAGAGAAAAGTAGATTTCAAAAAAAATAAATATAAAATATAAAACCCAAGAAGAACCGTTCAGGTCAAACTGAACGTCCTCCTTGCGACATTCTAACAGTGCCGCCTCCTCGGCACCGTCGCAGCATGATCCGGGACCGCGTACCACCCAGGATGTTCTGAGACCGTGCCTTCCTCAGGATATGCCTCCGCGGTACTATCGTCTTCACGATTGCGGTGCTGATAGGTCCCGGAGCGTTGGCCGGATGGTGTCGAAGACACCGCGCACCCATCTGAATGGCCATAACTTCCCCGTCCGGATCTAGATTTGGGCTAAGTTTTTTTTGCCAGGTGCAGAATCACATGGGGCACATCCTGAAGGGCGAAAATGGAGAAAATGACATTTCAAAAAAAATAAATATAAAATATAAAACCCAAGAAGAACCGGTGAGGTCAAATTCAACGTCCTCCTTGCGACATTCTAACAGTGCGGCCTCCTCGGCACCGTCACGACATGATCTGAGACCGCGTACCACCCAGGATGTTTCGAGACAGTGCCATCCTCAGGATATGCCTCCCCGGTACTATCGTCTTCACGATTGGGGTGCTGATCGGTCCCGGAGCGTTGGCCGGATGGTGTCGAAGACACCGCGCACCCATCTGAATGGCCATAACTTCCCCGTCCGGATCTAGATTTGGGCTAAGTTTTTTTTGCCAGGTGCAGAATCACATGGGGCACTCCCTAAATGGCGAAAATGGAGAAAACCACATTTCAAAAAAAAAAAAAAACCCAAGAAGAACCGGTGAGGTCGAATTCAACGTCCTCCTTGCGACATTCTAACAGTGCCGCCTCCTCGGCACCGTCGCGGCATGATCCGGGACCGCGTACCACACAGGATGTTCCATGACAGTGCCTTCCTCAGGATATGCCTCCCCGGTACTATCGTCTTCACGATTGCGGTGCTGATAGGTCTCGGAGCGTTGGCCGGCTGGTGTCGAAGACACCGCGCACCCATCTGAATGGCAATAACTTCCCCGTCCGGATCTAGATTTGGGCCAAGTTTTTTGTGCCAGGTGCAGAATCACATGGGGCACACCATGAAGGGCGTAAATAGAGAAAAGTAGATTTCAAAAAAAATAAATATAAAATATAAAACCCAAGAAGAACCGGTCAGGTCAAACTGAACGTTATCCTTGCGACATTCTAACAGTGCCGCCTCCTCGGCACCGTCGCAGCATGATCCGGGACCGCGTACCACCCAGGATGTTCTGAGACCGTGCCTTCCTCAAGATATGCCTCCCCGGTACCATCGTCTTCACGATTGCGGTGCTGATAGGTCCCGGAGCGTTGGCCGGATGGTGTCGAAGACACCGCGCACCCATCTGAATGGCCATAACTTCCCCGTCCGAATCTAGATTTGGGCTAAGTTTTTTTTGCCAGGTGCAGAATCACATGGGGCACACCCTAAATGGCGAAAATGGAGAAAACCACATTTCAAAAAAAATAAATATAAAATATGAAACCCAAGAAGTATCGGTGAGGTCAAATTCAACGTCCTCCTTGCGACATTCTAACAGTGCCGCCTCCTCGGAACCGTCGCGGCTTGATCCTGGACTGCGTACCACCCAGGATGTTCCGAGACAGTGCCTTCCTCAGGATATGCCTCCCCGGTACTATCGTCTTCACGATTGGGGTGCTGATAGGTCCTGGAGCGTTGGCCGGATGGTGTCGAAGACACAGCGCACCCATCTGAATGGCAATAACTTCCCCGTCCGGATCCAGATTTGGGCCAAGTTTTTTTTGCCAGGTGCAGAATCACATGGGGCACTCCCTAAATGGCGAAAATGGAGAAAACCACATTTCAAAAAAAAATAAATATAAAACCCAAGAAGAACCGGTGAGGTCAAATTCAACGTCCTCCTTGCGACATTCTAACAGTGCCGCCTCCTCGGCACCGTCGCGGCATGATCCGGGACCGCGTACCACCCAAGATGTTCTGAGACAGTGCCTTCCTCAGGATATGCATCCCGGTACTATCGTCTTCATGATTGCGGTACTGATAGGTCCCGGAGCGTTGGCCGGATGGTGTCGAAGACACCGCGCACCCATCTGAATGGCAATAACTTCCCCGTCCGGATCCAGATTTGGGCCAAGTTTTTTTTGCCAGGTGCAGAATCACATGGGGCACATCCTGAAGGGCGAAAATGGAGAAAATGACATTTCAAAAAAAATAAATATAAAATATAAAACCCAAGAAGAACCGGTGAGGTCAAATTCAACGTCCTCCTTGCGACATTCTAAAAGTGCGGCCTCCTCGGCACCGTCGCGACATGATCCGAGACCGCGTACCACCCAGGATGTTTCGAGACAGTGCCATCCTCAGGATATGCCTCCCCGGTACTATCGTCTTCACGATTGGGGTGCTGATTGGTCCCGGAGCGTTGGCCGGATGGTGTTGAAGACACCGCGCACCCATCTGAATGGCCATAACTTCCCCGTCCGGATCTAGATTTGGGCTAAGTTTTTTTTGCCAGGTGCAGAATCACATGGGGCACTCCCTAAATGGCGAAAATGGAGAAAACCACATTTCAAAAAAAAAAAATATAAAACCCAAGAAGAACCGGTGAGGTCGAATTCAACGTCCTCCTTGCGACATTCTAACAGTGCCGCCTCCTCGGCACCGTCGCGGCATGATCCGGGACCGCGTACCACACAGGATGTTCCGTGACAGTGGCTTCCTCAGGATATGCCTCCCCGGTACTATCGTCTTCACGATTGCGGTGCTGATAGGTCTCGGAGCGTTGGCCGGCTGGTGTCGAAGACACCGCGCACCCATCTGAATGGCAATAACTTCCCCGTCCGGATCTAGATTTGGGCCAAGTTTTTTGTGCCAGGTGCAGAATCACATGGGGCACACCATGAAGGGCGTAAATAGAGAAAAGTAGATTTCAAAAAAAATAAATATAAAATATAAAACCCAAGAAGAACCGTTCAGGTCAAACTGAACGTCCTCCTTGCGACATTCTAACAGTGCCGCCTCCTCGGCACCGTCGCAGCATGATCCGGGACCGCGTACCACCCAGGATGTTCTGAGACCGTGCCTTCCTCAGGATATGCCTCCGTGGTACTATCGTCTTCACGATTGCGGTGCTGATAGGTCCCGGAGCGTTGGCCGGATGGTGTCGAAGACACCGCGCACCCATCTGAATGGCCATAACTTCCCCGTCCGGATCTAGATTTGGGCTCAGTTTTTTTTGCCAGGTGCAGAATCACATGGGGCACACCCTAAATGGTG
Source organism: Paspalum vaginatum (assembly GCA_030272315.1). Taxonomy (NCBI): domain Eukaryota; kingdom Viridiplantae; phylum Streptophyta; class Magnoliopsida; order Poales; family Poaceae; genus Paspalum; species Paspalum vaginatum. Next base: position 48,306,930 of record CM059015.1, on the reverse strand, counting down.
AAAATGGAGAAAACCACATTTCAAAAAAAATAAATATAAAATATAAAACCCAAGAAGTACCGGTGAGGTCAAATTCAACGTCCTCCTAGCGACATTCTAACAGTGCCGCCTCCTCGGCACCGTCGCGGCATGATCCGGGACCGCGTACCACCCAGGATGTTCTAAGACAGTGCCTTCCCCAGGATATGCCTCCCCGGTACTATCGTCTTCACGATTGGGGTGCTGATAGGTCCCGGAGCATTGGCCGGATGGTGTCGAAGACACCGCGCACCCATCTGAATGGCAATAACTTCCGCGTCCGGATCCAGATTTGGGCCAAGTTTTTTTTTGCCAGGTGCAGAATCACATGGGGCACATCCTGAAGGGCGTAAATAGAGAAAAGTTTATTTCAAAAAAATAAATATAAAATATAAAACACAAGAAGAACCGGTCAGGTCAAATTAAACGTCCTCCTTGCGACATTCTAACAGTGCCGCCTCCTCGGCACCGTCGCGGCATGATCCGGGACCGCGTACCACCCAGGATGTTCTGAGACAGTGCCTTCCCCAGGATATGCCTCCCCGGTACTATCGTCTTCACGATTGGGGTGCTGATAGGTCCCGGAGCATTGGCCGGATGGTGTCGAAGACACCGCGCACCCATCTGAATGGCAATAACTTCCGCGTCCGGATCCAGATTTGGGCCAAGTTTTTTTTTGCCAGGTGCAGAATCACATGGGGCACATCCTGAAGGGCGTAAATAGAGAAAAGTTTATTTCAAAAAAATAAATATAAAATATAAAACACAAGAAGAACCGGTCAGGTCAAATTAAACGTCCTCCTTGCGACATTCTAACAGTGCCGCCTCCTCGGCACCGTCGCAGCATGATCCGGGACCGCGTACCACCCAGGATGTTCTGAGACAGTGCCTTCCCCAGGATATGCCTCCCCGGTACTATCGTCTTCACGATTGGGGTGCTGATCGGTCCCGGAGCGTTGGCCGGATGGTGTCGAAGACACCGCGCACCCATCTGAATGGCCATAACTTCCCCGTCCGGATCTAGATTTGGGCTAAGTTTTTTTTGCCAGGTGCAGAATCACATGGGGCACTCCCTAAATGGCGAAAATGGAGAAAACCACATTTCAAAAAAAAAAAAAAACCCAAGAAGAACCGGTGAGGTCGAATTCAACGTCCTCCTTGCGACATTCTAACAGTGCCGCCTCCTCGGCACCGTCGCGGCATGATCCGGGACCGCGTACCACACAGGATGTTCCATGACAGTGCCTTCCTCAGGATATGCCTCCCCGGTACTATCGTCTTTACGATTGCGGTGCTGATAGGTCTCGGAGCGTTGGCCGGCTGGTGTCGAAGACACCGCGCACCCATCTGAATGGCAATAACTTCCCCGTCCGGATCTAGATTTGGGCCAAGTTTTTTGTGCCAGGTGCAGAATCACATGGGGCACACCATGAAGGGCGTAAATAGAGAAAAGTAGATTTCAAAAAAAATAAATATAAAATATAAAACCCAAGAAGAACCGGTCAGGTCAAACTGAACGTTATCCTTGCGACATTCTAACAGTGCCGCCTCCTCGGCACCGTCGCAGCATGATCCGGGACCGCGTACCACCCAGGATGTTCTGAGACCGTGCCTTCCTCAGGATATGCCTCCCCGGTACCATCGTCTTCACGATTGCGGTGCTGATAGGTCCCGGAGCGTTGGCCGGATGGTGTCGAAGACACCGCGCACCCATCTGAATGGCCATAACTTCCCCGTCCGAATCTAGATTTGGGCTAAGTTTTTTTTGCCAGGTGCAGAATCACATGGGGCACACCCTAAATGGCGAAAATGGAGAAAACCACATTTCAAAAAAAATAAATATAAAATATGAAACCCAAGAAGTATCGGTGAGGTCAAATTCAACGTCCTCCTTGCGACATTCTAACAGTGCCGCCTCCTCAGAACCGTCGCGGCTTGATCCTGGACTGCGTACCACCCAGGATGTTCCGAGACAGTGCCTTCCTCAGGATATGCCTCCCCGGTACTATCGTCTTCACGATTGGGGTGCTGATAGGTCCTGGAGCGTTGGCCGGATGGTGTCGAAGACACAGCGCACCCATCTGAATGGCAATAACTTCCCCGTCCGGATCCAGATTTGGGCCAAGTTTTTTTTGCCAGGTGCAGAATCACATGGGGCACTCCCTAAATGGCGAAAATGGAGAAAACCACATTTCAAAAAAAAAATAAATATAAAACCCAAGAAGAACCGGTGAGGTCAAATTCAACGTCCTCCTTGCGACATTCTAACAGTGCCGCCTCCTCGGCACCGTCGCGGCATGATCCGGGACCGCGTACCACCCAAGATGTTCTGAGACAGTGCCTTCCTCAGGATATGCATCCCGGTACTATCGTCTTCATGATTGCGGTACTGATAGGTCCCGGAGCGTTGGCCGGATGGTGTCGAAGACACCGCGCACCCATCTGAATGGCAATAACTTCCCCGTCCGGATCCAGATTTGGGCCAAGTTTTTTTTGCCAGGTGCAGAATCACATGGGGCACATCCTGAAGGGCGAAAATGGAGAAAATGACATTTCAAAAAAAATAAATATAAAATATAAAACCCAAGAAGAACCGGTGAGGTCAAATTCAACGTCCTCCTTGCGACATTCTAAAAGTGCGGCCTCCTCGGCACCGTCGCGACATGATCCGAGACCGCGTACCACCCAGGATGTTTCGAGACAGTGCCATCCTCAGGATATGCCTCCCCGGTACTATCGTCTTCACGATTGGGGTGCTGATCGGTCCCGGAGCGTTGGCCGGATGGTGTTGAAGACACCGCGCACCCATCTGAATGGCCATAACTTCCCCGTCCGGATCTAGATTTGGACTAAGTTTTTTTTGCCAGGTGCAGAATCACATGGGGCACTCCCTAAATGGCGAAAATGGAGAAAACCACATTTCAAAAAAAAAAAATATAAAACCCAAGAAGAACCGGTGAGGTCGAATTCAACGTCCTCCTTGCGACATTCTAACAGTGCCGCCTCCTCGGCACCGTCGCGGCATGATCCGGGACCGCGTACCACACAGGATGTTCCATGACAGTGGCTTCCTCAGGATATGCCTCCCCGGTACTATCGTCTTCACGATTGCGGTGCTGATAGGTCTCGGAGCGTTGGCCGGCTGGTGTCGAAGACACCGCGCACCCATCTGAATGGCAATAACTTCCCCGTCCGGATCTAGATTTGGGCCAAGTTTTTTGTGCCAGGTGCAGAATCACATGGGGCACACCATGAAGGGCGTAAATAGAGAAAAGTAGATTTCAAAAAAAATAAATATAAATATAAAACCCAAGAAGAACCGTTCAGGTCAAACTGAACGTCCTCCTTGCGACATTCTAACAGTGCCGCCTCCTCGGCACCGTCGCAGCATGATCCGGGACCGCGTACCACCCAGGATGTTCTGAGACCGTGCCTTCCTCAGGATATGCCTCCGCGGTACTATCGTCTTCACGATTGCGGTGCTGATAGGTCCCGGAGCGTTGGCCGGATGGTGTCGAAGACACCGCGCACCCATCTGAATGGCCATAACTTCCCCGTCCGGATCTAGATTTGGGCTCAGTTTTTTTTGCCAGGTGCAGAATCACATGGGGCACACCCTAAATGGTGAAAATGGAGAAAACCACATTTCAAAAAAAATAAATATAAAATATAAAACCCAAGAAGTACCGGTGAGGTCAAATTCAACGTCCTCCTAGCGACATTCTAACAGTGCCGCCTCCTCGGCACCGTCGCGGCATGATCCGGGACCGCGTACCACCCAGGATGTTCTGAGACAGTGCCTTCCCCAGGATATGCCTCCCCGGTACTATCGTCTTCACGATTGGGGTGCTGATAGGTCCCGGAGCATTGGCCGGATGGTGTCGAAGACACCGCGCACCCATCTGAATGGCAATAACTTCCGCGTCCGGATCCAGATTTGGGCCAAGTTTTTTTTTTGCCAGGTGCAGAATCACATGGGGCACATCCTGAAGGGCGTAAATAGAGAAAAGTTTATTTCAAAAAAATAAATATAAAATATAAAACACAAGAAGAACCGGTCAGGTCAAATTAAACGTCCTCCTTGCGACATTCTAACAGTGCCGCCTCCTCGGCACCGTCGCAGCATGATCCGGGACCGCGTACCACCCAGGATGTTCTAAGACAGTGCCTTCCTCAGGATATCCATCCCCGGTACTATCGTCTTCACGATTGCGGTACAGATAGGTCCCGGAGCGTTGGCCGGATGGTGTCGAAGACACCGCGCACCCATCTGAATGGCAATAACTTCCCCGTCCGGATCTAGATTTGGGCCAAGTTTTTTGTGCCAGGTGCAGAATCACATCGGGCACACCCTGAAGGGCGTAAATAGAGAAAAGTAGATTTCAAAAAAAATAAATATAAAATATAAAACCCAAGAAGAACCGGTCAGGTCAAACTGAACGTCCTCCTTGCGACATTCTAACAGTGCCGCCTCCTCGGCACCGTCGCAGCATGATCCGGGACCGCGTACCACCCAGGATGTTCTGAGACCATGCCTTCCTCAGGATATGCCTCCGCGGTACTATCGTCTTCACGATTGCGGTGCTGATAGGTCCCGGAGCGTTGGCCGGATGGTGTCGAAGACACCGCGCACCCATCTGAATGGCCATAACTTCCCCGTCCGGATCTAGATTTGGGCTAAGTTTTTTTTGCCAGGTGCAGAATCACATGGGGCACACCCTAAATGGTGAAAATGGAGAAAACCACATTTCAAAAAAAATAAATATAAAATATAAAACCCAAGAAGTACCGGTGAGGTCAAATTCAACGTCCTCCTAGCGACATTCTAACAGTGCCGCCTCCTCGGCACCGTCGCGACATGATGCGAGACTGCGTACCACCCAGGATGTTTCGAGACAGTGCCATCCTCAGGATATGCCTCCCCGGTACTATCGTCTTCACGATTGGGGTGCTGATAGGTCCCGGAGCGTTGGCCGGATGGTGTCGAAGACACCGCGCACCCATCTGAATGGCCATAACTTCCCCGTCCGGATCTAGATTTGGGCTCAGTTTTTTTTGCCAGGTGCAGAATCACATGGGGCACACCCTAAATGGTGAAAATGGAGACAACCACATTTCAAAAAAAATAAATATAAAATATAAAACCCAAGAAGTACCGGTGAGGTCAAATTCAACGTCCTCCTAGCGACATTCTAACAGTGCCGCCTCCTCGGCACCGTCACGGCATGATCCGGGACCGCGTACCACCCAGGATGTTCTGAGACAGTGCCTTCCCCAGGATATGCCTCCCCGGTACTATCGTCTTCACGATTGGGGTGCTGATAGGTCCCGGAGCATTGGCCGGATGGTGTCGAAGACACCGCGCACCCATCTGAATGGCAATAACTTCCCCGTCCGGATCCAGATTTGGGCCAAGTTTTTTTTTGCCAGGTGCAGAATCACATGGGGCACATCCTGAAGTGCGTAAATAGAGAAAAGTTTATTTCAAAAAAATAAAAATAAAATATAAAACACAAGAAGAACCGGTCAGGTCAAATTAAACGTCCTCCTTGCGACATTCTAACAGTGCCGCCTCCTCGGCACCGTCGCAGCATTATCCGGGACCGCGTACCACCCAGGATGTTCTGAGACAGTGCCTTCCTCAGGATATGCATCCCCGGTACTATCGTCTTCACGATTGCGGTACAGATAGGTCCCGGAGCGTTGGCCGGATGGTGTCGAAGACACCGCGCACCCATCTGAATGGCAATAACTTCCCCGTCCAGATCCAGATTTGGGCCAAGTTTTTTTTGCCAGGTGCAGAATCACATGGGGCACAGCCTAAAGGGCGAAAATGGAGAAAACGAGATTTCAAAAAAAATAAATATAAAATATAAAACCCAAGAAGAACCGGTGAGGTCAAATTCAACGTCCTCCTTGCGACATTCTAACAGTGCCGCCTCCTCGGCACCGTCGCGACATGATGCGAGACTGCGTACCACCCAGGATGTTTCGAGACAGTGCCATCCTCAGGATATGCCTCCCCGGTACTATCGTCTTCACGATTGGGGTGCTGATAGGTCCCGGAGCGTTGGCCGGATGGTGTCGAAGACACCGCGCACCCATCTGAATGGCCAGAACTTCCCCGTCCGGATCGAGATTTGGGCTAAGTTTTTTTTGCCAGGTGCAGAATCACATGGGGCACTCCCTAAATGGCGAAAACGCAGAAAACCACATTTCAAAAAAAAAAAAAAATATAAAACCCAAGAAGAACCCGTGAGGTCAAATTCAACGTCCTCCTTGCGACATTCTAACAGTGCCGCCTCCTCGGCACCGTCGCGGCATGATCCGGGACCGCGTGCCAAACAGGATGTTCCGAGACAGTGCCTTCCTCAGGATATGCCTCCCCAGTACTATCGTCTTCACGATTGCGGTGCTGATAGGTCCCGTAGCGTTGGCCGGATGGTGTCGAAGACACCGCGCACCCATCTGAATGGCCATAACTTCCCCGTCCGGATCTAGATTTGGGCTAAGTTTTTTTTGCCAGGTGCAGAATCACATGGGGCACTCCCTAAATGGCGAAAATGGAGAAAACCACATTTCAAAAAAAAAAAATATAAAACCCAAGAAGAACCGGTGAGGTCGAATTCAACGTCCTCCTTGCGACATTCTAACAGTGCCGCCTCCTCGGCACCGTCGCGGCATGATCCGGGACCGCGTACCACACAGGATGTTCCATGACAGTGCCTTCCTCAGGATATGCCTCCCCGGTACTATCGTCTTCACGATTGCGGTGCTGATAGGTCTCGGAGCGTTGGCCGGCTGGTGTCGAAGACACCGCGCACCCATCTGAATGGCAATAACTTCCCCGTCCGGATCTAGATTTGGGCCAAGTTTTTTGTGCCAGGTGCAGAATCACATGGGGCACACCATGAAGGGCGTAAATAGAGAAAAGTAGATTTCAAAAAAAATAAATATAAAATATAAAACCCAAGAAGAACCGTTCAGGTCAAACTGAACGTCCTCCTTGCGACATTCTAACAGTGCCGCCTCCTCGGCACCGTCGCAGCATGATCCGGGACCGCGTACCACCCAGGATGTTCTGAGACCGTGCCTTCCTCAGGATATGCCTCCGCGGTACTATCGTCTTCACGATTGCGGTGCTGATAGGTCCCGGAGCGTTGGCCGGATGGTGTCGAAGACACCGCGCACCCATCTGAATGGCCATAACTTCCCCGTCCGGATCTAGATTTGGGCTCAGTTTTTTTTGCCAGGTGCAGAATCACATGGGGCACACCCTAAATGGTGAAAATGGAGAAAACCACATTTCAAAAAAAATAAATATAAAATATAAAACCCAAGAAGTACCGGTGAGGTCAAATTCAACGTCCTCCTAGCGACATTCTAACAGTGCCGCCTCCTCGGCACCGTCGCGGCATGATCCGGGACCGCGTACCACCCAGGATGTTCTGAGACAGTGCCTTCCCAGGATATGCCTCCCCGGTACTATCGTCTTCACGATTGGGGTGCTGATAGGTCCCGGAGCATTGGCCGGATGGTGTCGAAGACACCGCGCACACCATCTGAATGGCAATAACTTCCGCGTCCGGATCCAGATTTGGGCCAAGTTTTTTTTTTGCCAGGTGCAGAATCACATGGGGCACATCCTGAAGGGCGTAAATAGAGAAAAGTTTATTTCAAAAAAATAAATATAAAATATAAAACACAAGAAGAACCGGTCAGGTCAAATTAAACGTCCTCCTTGCGACATTCTAACAGTGCCGCCTCCTCGGCACCGTCGCAGCATGATCCGGGACCGCGTACCACCCAGGATGTTCTGAGACAGTGCCTTCCTCAGGATATCCATCCCCGGTACTATCGTCTTCACGATTGCGGTACAGATAGGTCCCGGAGCGTTGGCCGGATGGTGTCGAAGACACCGCGCACCCATCTGAATGGCAATAACTTCCCCGTCCGGATCTAGATTTGGGCCAAGTTTTTTGTGCCAGGTGCAGAATCACATCGGGCACACCCTGAAGGGCGTAAATAGAGAAAAGTAGATTTCAAAAAAAATAAATATAAAATATAAAACCCAAGAAGAACCGGTCAGGTCAAACTGAACGTCCTCCTTGCGACATTCTAACAGTGCCGCCTCCTCGGCACCGTCGCAGCATGATCCGGGACCGCGTACCACCCAGGATGTTCTGAGACCATGCCTTCCTCAGGATATGCCTCCGCGGTACTATCGTCTTCACGATTGCGGTGCTGATAGGTCCCGGAGCGTTGGCCGGATGGTGTCGAAGACACCGCGCACCCATCTGAATGGCCATAACTTCCCCGTCCGGATCTAGATTTGGGCTAAGTTTTTTTTGCCAGGTGCAGAATCACATGGGGCACACCCTAAATGGTGAAAATGGAGAAAACCACATTTCAAAAAAAATAAATATAAAATATAAAACCCAAGAAGTACCGGTGAGGTCAAATTCAACGTCCTCCTAGCGACATTCTAACAGTGCCGCCTCCTCGGCACCGTCGCGACATGATGCGAGACTGCGTACCACCCAGGATGTTTCGAGACAGTGCCATCCTCAGGATATGCCTCCCCGGTACTATCGTCTTCACGATTGGGGTGCTGATAGGTCCCGGAGCGTTGGCCGGATGGTGTCGAAGACACCGCACACCCATCTGAATGGCCAGAACTTCCCCGTCCGGATCGAGATTTGGGCTAAGTTTTTTTTGCCAGGTGCAGAATCACATGGGGCACTCCCTAAATGGCGAAAACGCAGAAAACCACATTTCAAAAAAAAAATAAATATAAAACCCAAGAAGAACCCGTGAGGTCAAATTCAACGTCCTCCTTGCGACATTCTAACAGTGCCGCCTCCTCGGCACCGTCGCGGCATGATCCGGGACCGCGTGCCAAACAGGATGTTCCGAGACAGTGCCTTCCTCAGGATATGCCTCCCCAGTACTATCGTCTTCACGATTGCGGTGCTGATAGGTCCCGGAGCGTTGGCCGGATGGTGTCGAAGACAGCGCGCACCCATCTGAATGGCAATAACTTCCCCGTCCGGATCCAATTTTGGGCCAAGTTTTTTTTGCGAGGTCCAGAATAACATGGGGCACATCCTGACGGGCGAAAATGGAGAAAACCACATTTAAAAAAAATAAATATAAAATATAAAACCCAAGAAGAACCGGTCAGGTCAAATTAAACGTCCTCCTTGCGACATTCTAACAGTGCCGCCTCCTCGGCACCGTCGCGGCATGATCCGGGACCGCGTACCACCCAGGATGTTCTGAGACAGTGCCTTACTCAGCATATGCCTCCCTGGTACTATCGTCTTCACGATTGCGGTGCTGATAGGTCCCGGAGCGTTGGGCAGATGGTGTCGAAGACACCGCGCACCCATCTGAATGGCCATAAATTCCCAGTCCGGATCCAGATTTGGGCCAAGTTTTTTTTGCCAGGTGCAGAATCACATGGGGCACACCTTGAAGGGCGAAAATGGCGAAATCGACATTTCAAAAAAAATACATATAAAATATAAAACCCAAGAAGAACCGGTCAGGTCAAATTCAACGTCCTCCTTGCGACATTCTAACAGTGCCGCCTCCTCGGCACCGTCGCGGCATGATCCGGGACCGCGTACCACCCAGGATGTTCCGAGACAGTGCCTTCCTCAGCATATGCCTCTCCGGTACTATGGTCTTCATGATTGCGGTGCTGATAGGTCCCGGAGCGTTGGGCAGATGGTGTCGAAGACACCGCGCACCCATCTGAATGGCCATAACTTCCCCGTCCGGATCCAAATTTGGACCAAATTTTTTTTGCCAGGTGCAGAATCACATGGGGCACACCTTGAAGGGCGAAAATGGAGAAATCGACATTTCAAAAAAAATAGATATAAAATATAAAACCCAAGAAGAACCGGTCAGGTCAAATTCAACGTCCTCCTTGCGACATTCTAACAGTGCCGCCTCCTCGGTACCGTCGCGGCATGATCCGGGACCGCGTACCACCCAGGATGTTCCGAGACAGTGCCTTCCTCAGCATATGCCTCTCCGGTACTATGGTCTTCACGATTGTGGTGCTGATAGGTCCCGGAGCGTTGGGCAGATGGGGTCGAAGACACCGCGCACCCATCTGAATGGCCATAACTTCCCCGTCCGGATCCAAATTTGGGCCAAGTTTTTTTTGCCAGGTGCAGAATCACATGGGGCACAAATTGAAGGGCGAAAATGGAGAAATCGACATTTCAAAAAAAAAATAGATATAAAATATAAAACCCAAGAAGAACCGGTCGGGTCAAATTCAACGTCGTCCTTGCGACATTCTAATAGTGCCGCCTCCTCGGCACCGTCGCGGCTTGATCCAGGACCGCGTACCACCCAGGATGTTCTGAGACAGTGCCTTCCTCAGGATATGCCTCCCCGGTACTATCGTCTTCACGATTGCGGTGCTGATAGGTCCCGGAGCGTTGGCCGGATGGTGTCGAAGACAGCGCGCACCCATCTGAATGGCCATAACTTCCCCGTCCGGATCCAAATTTGGGCCAAGTTTTTTTTGCCAGGTGCAGAATCACATGGGGCACATCCTGAATGGCGAAAATGGAGAAAAACACATTTAAAAAAAACAAATATAAAATATAGAACCCAAGAAGAACCGGTCAGGTCAAATTCAACGTCCTCCTTGCGACATTCTAACAGTGCCGCCTCCTCGGCACCGTCGCGGCATGATCCGAGACCGCGTACCACCCAGGATGTTCCGAGACAGTGCCTTCCTCAGGATATGCCTCCCCGGTACTATCGTCTTCACGATTGGGGTGCTGATAGGTCCTGGAGCGTTGGCCGGATGGTGTCGAAGACACAGCGCACCCATCTGAATGGCAATAACTTCCCCGTCCGGATCCAGATTTGGGCCAAGTTTTTTTTGCCAGGTGCAGAATCATAAGGGGCACACCCTGAAGGGCGTAAATAGAGAAAAGTAGATTTCAAAAAAATAAAGATAAAATATAAAACCCAAGAAGAACCGGTCAGGTCAAATTCAACGTCCTCCTTGCGATATTCTAACAGTGCCGCCTCCTCGGCACCGTCGCGGCATGATCCGGGACCGCGTACCACCCAGGATGTTCCGCGACAGTGTCTTCCTCAGGATATGCCTCCCCGGTACTATCGTCTTCACGATTGGGGTGCTGATAGGTCCCGGAGCGTTGGCCGGATGGTGTCGAAGACACCGCGCACCCATCTGAATGGCAATAACTTCCCCGTCCGGATCCAGATTTGGGCCAAGTTTTTTTTTGCCAGGTACAGAATCACATGGGGCACACCCTGAATGGCGTAAATAGAGAAAAGTTGATTTCAAACAAATAAATATAAAATATAAAACCCAAGAAGAACCGGACAGGTCAAATTAAACGTCCTCCTTGCGACATTCTAACAGTGCCGCCTCCTCGGCACCGTCGTAGCATGATCCGGGACCGCGTACCACCCAGGATGTTCTGAGACAGTGCCTTCCTCAGGATATGCATCCCCGGTACTATCGTCTTCATGATTGCGGTACTGATAGGTCCCGGAGCGTTGGCCGGATGGTGTCGAAGACACCGCGCACCCATCTGAATGGCAATAACTTCCCCGTCCGGATCCAGATTTGGGCCAAGTTTTTTTTGCCAGGTGCAGAATCACATGGGGCGCAGCCTGAAGGGCGAAAATGGAGAAAACGACATTTCAAAAAAAATAAATATAAAATATAAAACCCAAGAAGAACCGGTGAGGTCAAATTCAACGTCCTCCTTGCGACATTCTAACAGTGCCGCCTCCTCGGCACCGTCGCGACATGATCCGAGACCGCGTACCACCCAGGATGTTTCGAGACAGTGCCATCCTCAGGATATGCCTCCCCGGTACTATCGTCTTCACGATGGGGGTGCTGATCGGTCCCGGAGCGTTGGCCGGATGGTGTCGAAGACACCGCGCACCCATCTGAATGGCCATAACTTCCCCGTCCGGATCTAGATTTGGGCTAAGTTTTTTTTGCCAGGTGCAGAATCATATGGGGCACTCCCTAAATGGCGAAAATGGAGAAAACCACATTTCAAAAAAAAATAAATATAAAACCCAAGAAGAACCGGTGAGGTCAAATTCAACGTCCTCCTTGCGACATTCTAACAGTGCCGCCTCCTCGGCACCGTAGCGGCATGATCCGGGACCGCGTACCACACAGGATGTTCCGCGACAGTGCCTTCCTCAGGATATGCCTCCCCGGTACTATCGTCTTCACGATTGCGGTGCTGATAGGTCCCGGAGCGTTGGCCGGATGGTGTCGAAGACACCGCGCACCCATCTGAATGGCAACAACTTCCCCGTCCGGATCTAGATTTGGGCCAAGTTTTTTGTGCCAGGTGCAGAATCACATGGGGCACACCCTGAAGGGCGTAAATAGAGAAAAGTAGATTTCAAAAAAAATAAATAGAAAATATAAAACCCAAGAAGAACCGGTCAGGTCAAACTGAACGTCCTCCTTGCGACATTCTAACAGTGCCGCCTCCTCGGCACCGTCGCAGCATGATCCGGGACCGCGTACCACCCAGGATGTTCTGAGACCGTGCCTTCCTTAGGATATGCCTCCCTGGTACTATCGTCTTCACGATTGCGGTGCTGATAGGTCCCGGAGCGTTGGCCGGATGGTGTCGAAGACACCGCGCACCCATCTGAATGGCCATAACTTCCCCGTCCGGATCTAGATTTGGGCTAAGTTTTTTTTGCCAGGTGCAGAATCACATGGGGCACACCCTAAATGGCGAAAATGGAGAAAACCACATTTCAAAAAAAATAAATATAAAATATAAAACCCAAGAAGTTCCGGTGAGGTCAAGTTCAACGTCCTCCTTGCGACATTCTAACAGTGCCGCCTCCTCGGCACCGTCGCGGCATGATTCGGGACCGCGTACCACCCAGGATGTTCTGAGACAGTGCCTCCCCCAGGATATGCCTCCCCGGTACTATCGTCTTCACGATTGGGGTGCTGATAGGTCCCGGAGCATTGGCCGGATGGTGTCGAAGACACCGCGCACCCACCTGAATGGCAATAACTTCCCCGTCCGGATCCAGATTTGGGCCAAGTTTTTTTTGCCAGGTGCAGAATCACATGGGGCACACCCTGAAGGGCGTAAATAGAGAAAAGTTGATTTCAAAAAAATAAATATAAAATATAAAACCCAAGAAGAACCGGTCAGGTCAAATTAAACGTCCTCCTTGCGACATTCTAACAGTGCCGCCTCCTCGGCACCGTCGCAGCATGATCCGGGACCGCGTACCACCCAGGATGTTCTGAGACAGTGCCTTCCTCAGGATATGCATCCCCGGTACTATCGTCTTCACGATTGCGGTACTGATAGGTCCCGGAGCGTTGGCCGGATGGTGTCGAAGACACCACGCACCCATCTGAATGGCAATAACTTCCCCGTCCGGATCTAGATTTGGGCCAAGTTTTTTTTGCCAGGTGCAGAATCACATGGGCCCAGCCTGAAGGGCGAAAATGGAGAAAACGAGATTTCAAAAAAAATAAATATAAAATCTAAAACCCAAGAAGAACCGGTGAGGTCAAATTCAACGTCCTCCTTGCGACATTCTAACAGTGCCGCCTCCTCGGCACCGTCGTGACATGATCCGAGACTGCGTACCACCCAGGATGTTTCGAGATAGTGCCATCCTCAGGATATGCCTCCCCGGTACTATCGTCTTCACGATTGGGGTGCTGATAGGTCCCGGAGCGTTGGCCGGATGGTGTCGAAGACACCGCGCACCCATCTGAATGGCCAGAACTTCCCCGTCCGGATCAAGATTTGGGATAAGTTTTTTTTGCCAGGTGCAGAATCACATGGGGCACTCCCTAAATGGCGAAAATGGAGAAAACCACATTTCAAAAAAAAAAAAAATATAAAACCCAAGAAGAACCCGTGAGGTCAAATTCAACGTCCTCCTTGCGACATTCTAACAGTGCCGCCTCCTCGGCACCGTCGCGGCATGATCCGGGACCGCGTACCAAACAGGATGTTCCGCGACAGTGCCTTCCTCAGGATATGCCTCCCCGGTACTATCGTCTTCACGATTGCGGTGCTGATAGGTCCCGGAGCGTTGGCCGGATGGTGTCGAAGACACCGCGCACCCATCTGAATGGCAATAACTTCCCCGTCCGGATCTAGATTTGGGCCAAGTTTTTTGTGCCAGGTGCAGAATCACATGGAGCACACCCTGAAGGGCGTAAATAGAGAAAAGTAGATTTCAAAAAAAATAAATATAAAATATAAAACCCCAGAAGAACCGGTCAGGTCAAATTAAACGTCCTCCTAACGACATTCTATCAGTGCCGCCTCCTCGGCACCGTCGCAGCATGATCCGGGACCGCGTACCACCCAGGATGTTCTGAGACAGTGCCTTCCTCAGGATATGCCTCCCCGGTACTATCGTCTTCACGATTGCGGTACTGATAGGTCCCGGAGCGTTGGCCGGATGGTGTCGAAGACACCGCGCACCCATCTGAATGGCCATAACTTCCCCGTCCGGATCCAAATTTGGGCCAAGTTTTTTTTTTGCCAGGTGCAGAATCACATGGGGCACACCCTGAAGGGCGAAAATTGAGAAAACCACATTTCTAAAAAAATAAATATAAAATATAAAACCCAAGAAGAACCGGTCAGGTCAAATTCAACGTCCTCCTTGCGACATTCTGACAGTGCCGCCTCCTCGGCCGTCGCGGCATGGTCTGGGACCGCGTACCACCTAGGATGTTCTGAGACAGTGCCTTCCTCAGGATATGCCTCCCCGGTACTATCGTCTTCACGATTGGGGTGCCGATAGGTCCCGGAGCGTTGGCCGGATGGTGTCGAAGACACCGCGCACCCATCTGAATGGCCATAACTTCCCCGTCCAGATCCAGATTTGGGCCAAGTTTTTTTTGCTAGGTGCAGAATCACATGGGGCACACCCTGAAGGGCGTAAATAGAGAAAAGTAGATTTCAGAAAAAATAAATATAAAATATAAAACCCAAGAAGAACCGGTCAGGTCAAATTAAACGTCCTCCTTGCGACATTCTAACAGTGCCGCCTGCTCGGCACCGTCGCAGCATGATCCGGGACCGCGTACCACCCAGGATGTTCTGGGACAGTGCCTTCCTCAGGATATGCCTCCCCGGTACTATCGTCTTCACGATTGCGGAACTGATTGGTCCCGGAGCATTGGCCGGATGGTGTCGAAGACACCGCGCACCCATCTGAATGGCCATAACTTCCCCGTCCGGATCCAAATTTGGGCTAAGTTTTTTTTTGCCAGGTGCAGAATCACATGGGGCACACTCTGAAGGGCAAAAATGGAGAAAACCACATTTCTAAAAAATAAATATAAAATATAAAACCCAAGAAGAACCGGTCAGGTCAAATTCAACGTCCTCCTTGCGACATTCTAACAGTGCCGCCTCCTCGGCACCGTCGCGGCATGATCCGGGACCGCGTACCACCCAGGATGTTCCGAGACAGTGCCTTCCTCAGGATATGCCTCCCCGGTACTATCTTCTTCACGATTGCGGTGCTGATAGGTCCCGGAGCGTTGGCCGGATGGTGTCGAAGACAACGTGCACCCATCTGAATGGCCATAACTTCCCCGTCCGGATCCAAATTTGGGCCAAGTTTTTTCTGCCAGGTGCAGAATAACATGGGGCATATCCTGAAGGGCGAAAATAGAGAAAACCACATTTCAAAAAAAATAAATATAAAATATAAAACCCAAGAAGAACCGGTCAGGTCAAATTCAACGTCCTCCTTGCGACATTCTAACAGTGCCGCCTCCTCAGCACCGTCGCGGCATGATCCGGGACCGCGTACCACCCAGGATGTTCCGAGACAGTGCCTTCCTCAGGATATGCCTCCCCAGTACTATCGTCTTCACGATTGCGGTGCTGATAGGTCCCGGAGCGTTGGCCGGATGGTGTCGAAGACAGCGCGCACCCATTTGAATGGCCATAACTTCCCCGTCCGGATCCAGAATTGGGCCAAGTTTTTTTTGCCAGGTGCAGAATCACATGGGGCACATCCTGAAGGGCGAAAATGGAGAAAACCACATTTAAAAAAAAATAAATATAAAATATAGAACCCACGAAGAACCGGTCAGGTCAAATTCAACGTCCTCCTTGCGACATTCTAACAGTGCCGCCTCCTCGGCACCGTCGCGGCATGATCCGGGACCGCATACCACCCAGGATGTTCCGAGACAGTGCCCTCCTCAGCATATGCCTCCCCGGTACTATCGTCTTCACGATTGCGGTGCTTATAGGTCCCGGAGCGTTGGGCAGATGGTGTCGAACACACCGCGCACCCATCTGAATGGCCATAACTTCCCCGTCCGGATCCAGATTTGGGCCAAGTTTTTTTTGCCAGGTGCAGAATCACATGGGGCACACCTTGAAGGGCGAAAATGGAGAAATCGACATTTCAAAAAAAATAGATATAAAATATAAAACCCAAGAAGAACCGGTCAGGTCAAATTCAACGTCCTCCTTGCGACATTCTAACAGTGCCGCGTCCTCGGCACCGTCGCGGCATGATTCGGGACCGCCTACCACCCAGGATGTTCCGAAACAGTGCCTTCGTCAGGATATGCCTCCCCGGTACTATCGTCTTCACGATTGCGGTGCTGATAGGTCCCGGAGCGTTGGCCGGATGGTGTCGAAGACAGCGCGCACCCATCTGAATGGCCATAACTTCCCCGTCCGGATCCAGA
The DNA here is from genome assembly GCA_030272315.1 of Paspalum vaginatum. NCBI lineage: Eukaryota > Viridiplantae > Streptophyta > Magnoliopsida > Poales > Poaceae > Paspalum > Paspalum vaginatum. The sequence goes on along the minus strand of CM059015.1, from coordinate 48,290,159 downwards.
TTTGGGCCTAGTTTTTTTTGCCAGGTGCAGAATCACATGGGGCACATCCTGAAGGGCGAAAATGGAGAAAACGACATTTCAAAAAAAATAAATATAGAATATAAAACCCAAGAAGAACCGGTCCGGTCAAATTCAACGTCCTCCTTGCGACATTCTAACAGTGCCGCCTCCTCGGCACCGTCGCGGCAAGATTCGGGACCGTGTAGCACCCAGGATGTTCCGAGACAGTGCCTTCCTCAGCATATGCCTCCCCGGTACTATCGTCTTCACGATTGCGGTGCTGATAGGTCCTGGAGCGTTGGCCGGATGGTGTCGAAGACAGCGCGCACCCATCTGAATGGCAATAACTTCCCCGTCCGGATCCAGATTTGGGCCAAGTTTTTCTTGCCAGGTGCAGAATCACATGGGGCACACCCTGAAGGGTGAAAATGGAGAAAACCAGATTTCAAAAAAATAAATATAAAATATAAAACCCAAGAAGAACCGGTCAGGTCAAATTCAACGTCCTCCTTGCGACATTCTAACAGTGTCGCCTACTCGGCACCGTCGCGGCATGATCCGGGACCGCATACCACCCAGGATGTTCCGAGACAGTGCCTTCCTCAGCATATGCCTCCCCGGTACTATCGTCTTCACGATGGGGGTGCTGATAGGTCCCGGAGCGTTGGGCAGATGGTGTCGAAGACACCGCGCACCCATCTGAATGGCCATAACTTCCCCGTCCGGATCCAGATTTGGGCCCAGTTTTTTTTGCCAGGTGCAGAATCACATGGGGCACACTTTGAAGGGCGAAAATGGAGAAATCGACATTTCAAAAAAAAAAAGATATAAAATATAAAACCCAAGAAGAACCGGTCAGGTCAAATTCAACGTCCTCCTTGCGACATTCTAACAGTGCCGCCTCCTCGGCACCGTCGCGGCATGATTTGGGACCGCGTACCACCCAGGATGTTCCGAGACAGTGCCTTCCTCAGGATATGCCTCCCCGGTACTATCGCCTTCACGATTGCGGTGCTGATAGGTCCCGGAGCGTTGGCCGGATGGTGTCGAAGACAGCGCGCACCCATCTGAATGGCCATAACTTCCCCGTCCGGATCCAGATTTGGGCCAAGTTTTTTTTGCCAGGTGCAGAATCACATGGGGCACACCCTGAAGGGCGAAAATGCAGAAAACCAGATTTCAAAAAAATAAATATAAAATATAAAACCCAAAAGAACCGGTCAGGTCAAATTCAACGTCCTCCTTGCGACATTCTAACAGTGCCGCCTCCTCGGCAACGTCGCGGCATGATCCCGGAACGCGTACCACCCAGGATGTTCCGAGACAGTGCCTTCCTCAGGATATGCCTCCCCGGTACTATCGTCTTCACGATTGCGGTGCTGATAGGTCCCGGAGCGTTGGCCGGATGGTGTCGAAGACACCGCGCACCGATCTGAATGGCCATAACTTCCCGTCCGGATCCAGATTTGGGCCAAGTTTTTCTTGCCAGGTGCAGAATCACATGGGGCACACCCTGAAGGGCGAAAATGGAGAAAACCACATTTCAAAAAAATAAATCTAAAATATAAAACCCAAGAAGAACCGGTCAGGTCAAATTCAACGTCCTCCTTGCGACATTCTAACAGTGCCGCCTCCTCGGCACCGTCGCGGCATGATCCGGGACCGCGTACCACCCAGGATGTTTCGAGACAGTGCCTTCCTCAGGATATGCCTCCCCGGTACTATCGTCTTCACGATTGCGGTGCTGATAGGTCCCGGAGCGTTTGCCGGATGGTGTCGAAGACAGCGCGCACCCATCTGAATGGCCATAACTTCCCCGTCTGGATCCAAATTTGGGCCAAGTTTTTTTTGCCAGGTGCAGAATAACATGGGGCACATCCTGAATGGCGAAAATGGAGAAAACAACATTTCAAAAAAAATAAATATAAAATATAAAACCCAAGAAGAACCGGTCAGGTCAAATTCAACGTCCTCCTTGCGACATTCTAACAGTGCCGCCTCCTCGTCTCCGTCGCGGCATGATCCGGGACAGCGTACCACCCAGGATGTTCCGAGACAGTGCCTTCCTCAGGATATGCCTCCCCGGTACTATCGTCTTCACGATTGCGGTGCTGATAGGTCCCGGAGCGTTGGCCGGATGGTGTCGAAGACACCGCGCACCGATCTGAATGGCCATAACTTCCCCGTCCGGATCCAGATTTGGGCCAAGTTTTTCTTGCCAGGTGCAGAATCACATGGGGCACACCTTGAAGGGCGAAAATGGAGAAAACCACATTTCAAAAAAATAAATCTAAAATATAAAACCCAAGAAGAACCGGTCAGGTCAAATTCAACGTCCTCCTTGCGACATTCTAACAGTGCCGCCTCCTCGGCACCGTCGCGGCATGATCCGGGACCGCGTACCACCCAGGATGTTTCGAGACAGTGCCTTCCTCAGGATATGCCTCCCCGGTACTATCGTCTTCACGATTGCGGTGCTGATAGGTCCCGGAGCGTTTGCCGGATGATGTCGAAGACAGCGCGCACCCATCTGAATGGCCATAACTTCCCCGTCTGGATCCAAATTTGGGCCAAGTTTTTTTTGCCAGGTGCAGAATAACATGGGGCACATCCTGAATGGCGAAAATGGAGAAAACAACATTTCAAAAAAAATAAATATAAAATATAAAACCCAAGAAGAACCGGTCAGGTCAAATTCAACGTCCTCCTTGCGACATTCTAACAGTGCCGCCTCCTCGTCACCGTCGCGGCATCATCCGGGACAGCGTACCACCCAGGATGTTCCGAGACAGTGCCTTCCTCAGGATATGCCTCCCCGGTACTATCGTCTTCACGATTGCGGTGCTGATAGGTCCCAGAGCGTTGGCCGGATGGTGTCGAAGACAGCGCGCACCCATCTGAATGGCAATAACTTCCCCGTCCGGATCCAGATTTGGGCCAAGTTTTTCTTGCCAGGTGCAGAATCACATGGGGCACACCCTGAAGGGCGAAAATGGAGAAAACCAGATTTCAAAAAAATAAATATAAAATATAAAACCCAAAAGAACCGGTAAGGTCAAATTCAACGTCCTGCTTGCGACATTCTAAAAGTGCCGCCTCCTCGGCAACGTCGCGGCATGATCCAGGACCGCGTACCACCCAGGATGTTCCGAGACAGTGCCTTCCTCAGGATATGCCTCCCCGGTACTATCGTCTTCACGATTGCGGTGCTGATAGGTCCCGGAGCGTTGGCCGGATGGTGTCGAAGACACCGCGCACCGATCTGAATGGCCATAACTTCCCCGTCCGGATCCAGATTTGGGCCAAGTTTTTCTTGCCAGGTGCAGAATCACATGGGGCACACCCTGAAGGGCGAAAATGGAGAAAACCACATTTCAAAAAAATAAATATTAAATATAAAACCCAAGAAGACCCGGTCAGGTCAAATTCAACGTCCTCCTTGCGACATTCTAACAGTGCCGCCTCCTCGGCACCGTCGCGGCATGATCCGGGACCGCGTACCACCCAGGATGTTTCAAGACAGTGCCTTCCTCAGGATATGCCTCCACGGTACTATCGTCTTCACGATTGCGGTGCTGATAGGTCCCGGAGCGTTGGCCGGATGGTGTCGAAGACAGCGCGCACCCATCTGAATGGCCATAACTTCCCCGTCTGGATCTAAATTTGGGCCAAGTTTTTTTTGCCAGGTGCAGAATAACATGGGGCACATCCTGAATGGCGAAAATGGAGAAAACCACATTTCAAAAAAAATAAATATAAAATATAGAACCCACGAAGAACCGGTCAGGTCAAATTCAACGTCCTCCTTGCGACATTCTAACAGTGCCGCCTCCTCGTCACCGTCGCGGCATGATCTGGGACAGCGTACCACCCAGGATGTTCCGAGACAGTGCCTTCCTCAGGATATGCCTCCCCGGTACTATCGTCTTCACGATTGCGGTGCTGATAGGTCCCAGAGCGTTGGCCGGATGGTGTCGAAGACAGCGCGCACCCATCTGAATGGCAATAACTTCCCCGTCCGGATCCAGATTTGGGCTAAGTTTTTCTTGCCAGGTGCAGAATCACATGGGGCACACCCTGAAGGGCGAAAATGGAGGAAACCAGATTTCAAAAAAATAAATATAAAATATAAAACCCAAAAGAACCGGTCAGGTCAAATTCAACGTCCTCCTTGCGACATTCTAACAGTGCCGCCTCCTCGGCAACTTCGCGGCATGATCCCGGAACGTGTACCACCCAGGATGTTCCGAGACAGTGCCTTCCTCAGGATATGCCTCCCCGGTACTATCGTCTTCACGATTGCGGTGCTGATAGGTCCCGGAGCGTTGGCCGGATGGTGTCGAAGACACCGCGCACGGATCTGAATGGCCATAACTTCCACGTCCGGATCCAGATTTGGGCCAAGATTTTTTTGCCAGGTGCAGAATAACATGGGGCACATCCTGATGGGCGAAAATGGAGAAAACAACATTTCAAAAAAAATAAATTTAAAATTTAAAACCCAAGAAGAACCGGTCAGGTCAAATTCAACGTCCTCCTTGCGACATTCTAACAGTGCCGCCTCCTCGGCACCATCGCGGCATGATCCGGGACCGCGTACCACCCAGGATGTTCCGAGACAGTGCCTTCCTCAGGATATGCCTCCCCAGTACTATCGTCTTCACGATTGCGGTGCTGATAGGTCCCGGAGCGTTGGGCAGATGGTGTCGAAGACACCGCGCAACCATCTGAATGGCCATAACTTCCCCGTCCGGATCCAGATTTGAGCCAAGTTTTTTTTGCCAGGTGCAGAATCACATGGGGCACACCCTGAAGGGCAAAAATGGAGAAATCAACATTTCAAAAAAAAATAAATATGAAATATAAAACCCAAGAAGAACCGGTCAGGTGAAATTCAACGTCCTCCTTGCGACATTCTAACAGTGCCACCTCCTCGGCACCGTCGCGGCATGATCCGGGACCGCGTACCACCCAGGATGTTCCGAGACAATGCCTTTCTCAGGATATGCCTCCTCGGTACTATCGTCTTCACGATTGGGGTGCTCATAGGCCCCGCAGCGTTGGCCGGATGGTGTGGAAGACACCACGCGCCCATCTGAATGGCCTTAACTTCCCCTTCCGGATCCAGATTTGGGCCAAGTTTTTTTTGCCAGGTGCAGAATCACACGGGGCACACCCTGAAGGGCGAAAATATAGAAAACCACATTTCAAAAAAATAAATATAAAATATAAAACCCAAGAAGAACCGGTCAGGTCAAATTCAGCGTCCTCCTTGCCACATTCTAACAGTGCCGCCTCCTCGGTTCCGTCGCGGCATGATCCGGGACGGCGTACCAAACAGGATGTTCCGAGACAGTGCCTTCCTCGCTATATGCCTCCCCGGTACTATCGTCTTCACGAATGCGGTGCTGATATGTCCCGGAGCGTTGGCCGGATGGTATCGATGACACCGCGCATCCATCTGAATGGCCATAACTTTCCTGATCCGGATCCAGATTTGGGCGAAGTTTTTTTAGGTGTAGAATCACACGGGGCACACCCTGAAGGGCGAAAATATAGAAAACCACATTTCAAAAAAAATAAATATAAAATATAAAACCCAAGAAGAACCGGTCAGGTAAAATTCAACGTCCTCCTTGCGACATTCTAACAGTGCCGCCTCCTCGGCACCGTCGCGGCATGATCCGGGATCGCGTACCACCCAGGATGTTCCGAGACAGTGCCTTCCTCAGGATATGCCTCCCCGGTTCTATCGTCTTCACGATTGGGGTGCTGATAGGTCCCGGAGCGTTGGCCAGATGGTGTCGAAGACACCGCGCACCCATCTGAATGGCCAGAACTTCCCCGTCCGGATCCAGATTTGCGCCAATTTTTTTTTGCCAGGTGCAGAAGCACATGGGGCACACCCTGAAGGGCAAAAATGGAGAAATCAACATTTCAAAAAAAATAAATATAAAATATAAAACCCAAGAAGAACCGGTTAGGTCAAATTCAACGTCCACCTTACGACATTCTAACAGTGCCGCCTCCTCGGCACCGACGCGGCATGATCTGGGACTGCGTACCACCCAGGATGTTCCGAGGCAGTGCCTTCCTCAGGATATGCCTTCCCGGTACTATTGTCTTCAAGGGTGCGGTGCTGATAGGTCCCGGAGCGTTGGCCGGATGGTGTCGAAGACACCTCGCACCCATCTGAATGGCCATAACTTCCCCGTCCGGATCCAGATTTGGGCCAAGTTTTTTTTGCCAGGTGCAGAATCACATGGGGCACACCCTGAAGGGCAAAAATGGAGAAATCAACATTTCAAAAAAAATAAATATAAAATATAAAACCCAAGAAGAACCGGTCAGGTCAAATTCAACGTCCTCCTTGCGACATTCTAACAGTGCCGCCTCCTCGGCACCGTCGCGGCATGATCCGGGACCGCGTACCACCCAGGATGTTCCGAGACAGTGCCTTTCTCAGGATATGCCTCCCCGGTACTATCGTCTTCACGATTGGGGTGCTGATAGGTCCCGCAGCGTTGGCCGGATGGTGTGGAAGACACCGCGCACCCATCTGAATGGCCTTAACTTCCCCGTCCGGATCCAGATTTGGGCCAAGTTTTTTTTGCCAGGTGCAGAATCACACAGGGCACACCCTGAAGGGTGAAAATATAGAAAACCACATTTCGAAAAAAATAAATATAAAATATAAAACCCAAGAAGAACCGGTCAGGTCAAATTCAACGTCCTCCTTGCGACATTCCAACAGTGCCGCCTCCTCGGCACCGTCGCGGCATGATCCGGCACCGCGTACCACCCTGGATGTTCCGAGACAGTGCCTTCCTGAGGATATAACTCCAAGGTACTATCGTCTTCACGATTGCGGTGCTGATAGGTCCCGGAGCGTTGGCCGAATGGGGTCGAAGACACCGTGCACCCATCGGAATGGCCATAACTTCCTCGTCCGGATCCAATTTTGGGCCAAGTTTTTTTTGCCAGGTGCAGAATCACATGAGGCACACCCTGAAGGGCGAAAATGGAGAAAACCACATTTCAAAAAAAATAAATATAAAATATAAAACCCAAGAAGAACCGCTCAGGTCAAATTCAACGTCCTCCTTGCGATACTCTAACAGTGCCGCCTCCACGGCACCATCGCGGCATGATCCGGGACCGCGTACCACCCAGGATGTTCTGAGACAGTGCCTTCCTCAGGATATGCCTCCCCGGTACTATCGTCTTCACGATTGGGGTGCTGATAGGTCCCGGAGCGTTGGCCGGATGGTGTCGAAGACACCGCGCACCCATCTGAATGGCCTTAACTTCCCCGTCCGGATCCAGATTTGGGCCAAGTTTTTTTTGCCAGGTGCAGAATCACACGGGGCAAACCCTGAAGGGCGAAAATATAGAAAACCACGTTTCAAAAAAAATAAATATAAAATATAAAACACAAGAAGAACCGGTCAGGTCAAATTCAACGTCCTCCTTGCGGCATTCTAACAGTGCCGCCTCCTCGGCACCGTCGCGGCATGATCCGGGACCCCGTACCAACCAGGATGTTCCGAGACAGTGCCTTCCTCTGGATATGCCTCCCCGGTACTATCGTGTTCACGATTGCGGTGCTGATAGGTCCCGGAGCGTTGGCCGGATGGTGTCGAAGACACCGCGCACCCATCTGAATGGCCAGAACTTCCCCGCCCGGATCCAAATTTGGGCCAAGTTTTTTTAGGTGTAAAATCACACGGGGCACACCCTGAAGGGCGAAAATATAGAAAACCACATTTCAATAAAAATAAATATAAAATATAAAACCCAAGAAGAACCGGTCAGGTCAAATTCAACGTCCTCCTTGCGACATTCTAACAGTGCCGCCTCCTCGGCACCGTCGGGGCATGATCCGGGATCGCGTACCACCCAGGATGTTCCGAGACAGTGCCTTCCTCAGGATATGCCTCCCCGGTTCTATCGTCTTCACGATTGGGGTGCTGATAGGTCCCGGAGCGTTGGCCGGATGGTGTTGAAGACACCGCGCACCCATCTGAATGGCCAGAACTTCCCCGTCCGGATCCAGATTTGGGCCAAGTTTTTTTTGCCAGGTGCAGAATCACATGGGGCACACCCTGAAGGGCAAAAATGGAGAAATCAACATTTCAAAAAAAATAAATATAAAATATAAAACCCAAGAAGAACCGGTTAGGTCAAATTCAACGTCCACCTTGCGACATTCTAACGGTGCCGCCTCCTCGACACCGACGCGGCATGATCTGGGACTGCGTACCACCCAGGATGTTCCGAGACAGTGCCTTCCTCAGGATATGCCTTCCCGGTACTATTGTCTTCAAGGGTGCGGTGCTGATAGGTCCCGGAGCGTTGGCCGGATGGTGTCGAAGACACCTCGCACCCATCTGAATGGCCATAACTTCCCCGTCCGGATCCAGATTTGGGCCAAGTTTTTTTTGCCAGGTGCAGAATCACATGGGGCACACCCTGAAGGGCAAAAATGGAGAAATCAACATTTCAAAAAAAATAAATATAAAATATAAAACCCAAGAAGAACCGGTCAGGTCAAATTCAACGTCCTCTTTGCGACATTCTAACAGTGCCGCCTCCTCGGCACCGTCGCGGCATGATCCGGGACCGCGTACCACCCAGGATGTTCCGAGACAGTGCCTTTCTCAGGATATGCCTCCCCGGTACTATCGTCTTCACGATTGGGGTGCTGATAGGTCCCGCAGCGTTGGCCGGATGGTGTGGAAGACACCGCGCACCCATCTGAATGGCCTTAACTTCCCCGTCCGGATCCAGATTTGGGCCAAGTTTTTTTTGCCAGGTGCAGAATCACACAGGGCACACCCTGAAGGGTGAAAATATAGAAAACCACATTTCAAAAAAAATAAATATAAAATATAAAACCCAAGAAGAACCGGTCAGGTCAAATTCAACGTCCTCCTTGCGACATTCCAACAGTGCCGCCTCCTCGGCACCGTCGCGGCATGATCCGGCACCGCGTACCACCCTGGATGTTCCGAGACAGTGCCTTCCTGAGGATATAACTCCAAGGTACTATCGTCTTCACGATTGCGGTGCTGATAGGTCCCGGAGCGTTGGCCGGATGGGGTCGAAGACACCGTGCACCCATCGGAATGGCCATAACTTCCTCGTCCGGATCCAATTTTGGGCCAAGTTTTTTTTTGCCAGGTGCAGAATCACATGAGGCACACCCTGAAGGGCGAAAATGGAGAAAACCACATTTCAAAAAAAATAAATATAAATATAAAACCCAAGAAGAAACCGCTCAGGTCAAATTCAACGTCCCCTCCTTGCGATACTCTAACAGTGCCGCCTCCACGGCACCATCGCGGCATGATCCGGGACCGCGTACCACCCAGGATGTTCTGAGACAGTGTCTTCCTCAGGATATGCCTCCCCGGTACTATCGTCTTCACGATTGGGGTGCTGATAGGTCCCGGAGCGTTGGCCGGATGGTGTCGAAGACACCGCGCACCCATCTGAATGGCCTTAACTTCCCCGTCCGGATCCAGATTTGGGCCAAGTTTTTTTTGCCAGGTGCAGAATCACACGGGGCAAACCCTGAAGGGCGAAAATATAGAAAACCACGTTTCAAAAAAAAATAAATATAAAATATAAAACACAAGAAGAACCGGTCAGGTCAAATTCAACGTCCTCCTTGCGGCATTCTAACAGTGCCGCCTCCTCGGCACCGTCGCGGCATGATCCGGGACCCCGTACCAACCAGGATGTTCCGAGACAGTGCCTTCCTCTGGATATGCCTCCCCGGTACTATCGTGTTCACGATTGCGGTGCTGATAGGTCCCGGAGCGTTGGCCGGATGGTGTCGAAGACACCGCGCACCCCATCTGAATGGCCAGAACTTCCCCGCCCGGATCCAGATTTGGGCCAAGTTTTTTTTAGGTGTAAAATCACACGGGGCACACCCTGAAGGGCGAAAATATAGAAAACCACATTTCAATAAAAATAAATATAAAATATAAAACCCAAGAAGAACCGTTCAGGTCAAATTCAACGTCCTCCTTGCGACATTCTAACAGTGCCGCCTCCTCGGCACCGTCGGGGCATGATCCGGGATCGCGTACCACCCAGGATGTTCCGAGACAGTGCCTTCCTCAGGATATGCCTCCCCGGTTCTATCGTCTTCACGATTGGGGTGCTGATAGGTCCCGGAGCGTTGGCCGGATGGTGTTGAAGACACCGCGCACCCATCTGAATGGCCAGAACTTCCCCGTCCGATCCAGATTTGGGCCAAGTTTTTTTTGCCAGGTGCAGAATCACATGGGGCACACCCTGAAGGGCAAAAATGGAGAAATCAACATTTCAAAAAAAATAAATATAAAATATAAAACCCAAGAAGAACCGGTTAGGTCAAATTCAACGTCCACCTTGCGACATTCTAACGGTGCCGCCTCCTCGACACCGACGCGGCATGATCTGGGACTGCGTACCACCCAGGATGTTCCGAGACGGTGCCTTCCTCAGGATATGCCTTCCCGGTACTATTGTCTTCAAGGGTGCGGTGCTGATAGGTCCCGGAGCGTTGGCCGGATGGTGTCGAAGACACCTCGCACCCATCTGAATGGCCATAACTTCCCCGTCCGGATCCAGATTTGGGCCAAGTTTTTTTTGCCAGGTGCAGAATCACATGGGGCACACCCTGAAGGGCAAAAATGGAGAAATCAACATTTCAAAAAAAATAAATATAAAATATAAAACCCAAGAAGAACCGGTCAGGTCAAATTCAACGTCCTCTTTGCGACATTCTAACAGTGCCGCCTCCTCGGCACCGTCGCGGCATGATCCGGGACCGCGTACCACCCAGGATGTTCCGAGACAGTGCCTTTCTCAGGATATGCCTCCCCGGTACTATCGTCTTCACGATTGGGGTGCTGATAGGTCCCGCAGCGTTGGCCGGATGGTGTGGAAGACACCGCGCACCCATCTGAATGGCCTTAACTTCCCCGTCCGGATCCAGTTTTGGGCCAAGTTTTTTTTGCCAGGTGCAGAATCACATGGGGCACACCCTGAAGGGCGAAAATATAGAAAACCACATTTCAAAAAAAATAAATATAAAATATAAAACCCAAGAAGAACCGGTCAGGTCAAATTCAGCGTCCTCCTTGCCACATTCTAACAGTGCCGCCTCCTCGGCACCGTCGCGGCATGATCCGGGACGGCGTACCAACCAGGATGTTCCGAGACAGTGCCTTCCTGAGGATATAACTCCAAGGTACTATCGTCTTCACGATTGCGGTGCTGATAGGTCCCGGAGCGTTGGCCGGATGGGGTCGAAGACACCGTGCACCCATCGGAATGGCCATACTTCCTCGTCCGGATCCAATTTTGGGCCAAGTTTTTTTTGCCAGGTGCAGAATCACATGAGGAACACCCTGAAGGGCGAAAATGGAGAAAACCACATTTCAAAAAAAATAAATATAAAATATAAAACCCAAGAAGAACCGCTCAGGTCAAATTCAACGTCCTCCTTGCGATATTCTAACAGTGCCGCCTCCACGGCACCATCGCGGCATGATCCGGGACCGCGTACCACCCAGGATGTTCTGAGATAGTGTCTTCCTCAGGATATGCCTCCCCGGTACTATCGTCTTCACGATTGGGGTGCTGATAGGTCCCGGAGCGTTGGCCGGATGGTGTCGAAGACACCGCGCACCCATCTGATGGCCTTAACTTTCCCCGTCCGGATCCAGATTTGGGCCAAGTTTTTTTTGCCAGGTGCAGAATCACACGGGGCAAACCTGAAGGGCGAAAATATAGAAAACCACGTTTCAAAAAAAATAAATATAAAATATAAAAACACAAGAAGAACCGGTCAGGTCAAATTCAACGTCCTCCTTGCGGCATTCTAACAGTGCCGCCTCCTCGGCACCGTCGCGGCATGATCCGGGACCCCGTACCAACCAGGATGTTCCGAGACAGTGCCTTCCTCTGGATATGCCTCCCCGGTACTATCGTGTTCACGATTGCGGTGCTGATAGGTCCCGGAGCGTTGGCCGGATGGTGTCGAAGACACCGCGCACCCATCTGAATGGCCAGAACTTCCCCGCCCGGATCCAGATTTGGGCCAAGTTTTTTTAGGTGTAGAATCACACGGGGCACACCCTGAAGGGCGAAAATATAGAAAACCACATTTCAATAAAAATAAATATAAAATATAAAACCCAAGAAGAACCTGGTCAGGTCAAATCAACGTCCTCCTTGCGACATTCTAACAGTGCCGCCTCCTCGGCACCGTCGCGGCATGATCCGGGATCGCGTACCACCCAGGATGTTCCGAGACAGTGCCTTCCTCAGGATATGCCTCCCGGTTCTATCGTCTTCACGATTGGGGTGCTGATAGGTCCCGGAGCGTTGGCCGGATGGTGTTGAAGACACCGCGCACCCATCTGAATGGCCAGAACTTCCCCGTCCGGATCCAGATTTGGGCCAAGTTTTTTTGCCAGGTGCAGAATCACATGGGGCACACCCTGAAGGGCGAAAAATGGAGAAATCAACATTTCAAAAAAAATAAATATAAAATATAAAACCCAAGAAGAACCGATTAGGTCAAATTCAACGTCCTCCTTGCGACATTCTAACAGTGCCGCCTCCTCGGCACCGTACGCGGCATGATCTGGGACCGCGTACCACCCAGGATGTTCCGAGACAGTGCCTTCCTCAGGATATGCCTTCCCCGGTACTATTCGTCTTCACGATTGCGGTGCTGATAGGTCCCGGAGCGTTGGCCGGATGGTGTCGAAGACACCGCGCACCCATCTGAATGGCCATAACTTCCCCGTCCGGATCCAGATTTGGGCCAAGTTTTTTTTGCCAGGTGCAGAATCACATGGGGCACACCCTGAAGGGCAAAATGGAGAAAATCAACATTTCAAAAAAAATAAATATAAAATATAAAACCCAAGAAGAACCGGTCAGGTCAAATTCAACGTCCTCCTTTGCGACATTCTAACAGTGCCGCCTCCTCGGCACCGTCGCGGCATGATCCGGGACCGCGTACCACCCAGGATGTTCCGAGACAGTGCCTTCCTCAGGATATGCCTCCCCGGTACTATCGTCTTCACGATTGGGGTGCTGATAGGTCCCGCAGCGTTGGCCGGATGGTGTGGAAGACACCGCGCACCCATCTGAATGGCCTTAACTTCCCCGTCCGGATCCAGATTTGGGCCAAGTTTTTTTTGCCAGGTGCAGAATCACACGGGGCACACCCTGAAGGGTGAAAATATAGAAAACCACATTTCAAAAAAAATAAATATAAAATATAAAACCCAAGAAGAACCGGTCAGGTCAAATTCAACGTCCTCCTTGCGACATTCCAACAGTGCCGCCTCCTCGGCACCGTCGCGGCATGATCCGGCACCGCGTACCACCCAGGATGTTCGGAGATAGTGCCTTCCTGAGGATATAACTCCAAGGTACTATCGTCTTCACGATTGCGGTGCTGATAGGTCCCGGAGCGTTGGCCGGATCGGGTCGAAGACACCGTGCACCCATCTGAATGGCCATAACTTCCTCGTCCGGATCCAATTTTGGGCCAAGTTTTTTTTGCCAGGTGCAGAATCACATGAGGCACACCCTGAAGGGCGAAAATGGAGAAAACCACATTTCAAAAAAAATAAATATGAAATATAAAACCCAAGAAGAACCGCTCAGGTCAAATTCAACGTCCTCCTTGCGACATTCTAACAGTGCCGCCTCCACGGCACCGTCGCGGCATGATCCGGGACCGCGTACCACCCAGGATGTTCCGAGACAGTGCCTTCCTCAGGATATGCCTCCCCGGTACTATCGTCTTCACGATTGGGGTGCTGATAGGTCCCGGAGCGTTGGCCGGATGGTGTCAAAGACACCGCGCACCCATCTGAATGGCCTTAACTTCCCCGTCCGGATCCAGATTTGGGCAAAGTTTTTTTTGCCAGGTGCAGAATCACATGGGGCACACCCTGAAGGGCGAAAATGGAGAAATCAACATTTCAAGAAAAATAAATATAAAATATAAAACCCAAGAAGAACCGGTTAGGTCAAATTCAACGTCCACCTTGCGACATTCTAACAGTGCCGCCTCCTCGGCACCGTCGCGGCATGATCCGGGACTGCGTACCACCCAGGATGTTCCGAGACAGTGCCTTCCTCAGGATATGCCTCCTCGGTAATATTGTCTTCACGATTGCGGTGCGGATAGGTCCCGGAGCGTTGGCCCGATGGTGTCGAAGACACCGCGCACCCATCTGAATGGCCATAACTTCCCCGTCCGGATCCAGATTTGGGCCAAGTTTTTTTTGCCAGGTGCAGAATCAAACGGGGCACACCCTGAAGGGCGAAAATATAGAAAACCAGATTTCAAAAAAAATAAATATAAAATATAAAATCCAAGAAGAACCGGTCAGGTCAAATACAACGTCCCCCTTGCGACATTCTAACAGTGCCGCCTCCTCGGCACCGTCGCGGCATGATCCGGGACCGCATACCACCCAGGATGTTCCGAGACAATGCCTTCCTCAGGCCTCCCCGGTTCTATCGTCTTCACGATTGGGGTGCTGATAGGTCCCGGAGCGTTGGCCGGATGGTGTCGAAGACAGCGCGCACCCATCTGAATGGCCAGAACTTCCCCGTCCGGATCCAAATTTGGGCCAAATGTTTTTTCCCAGGTGCAAAATCACATGGGGCACACCCTGAAGGGCGAAAATGGAGAAATCAACATTTCAAAAAAAATAAATATAAAATATAAAACCCAAGAAGAACCGGTTAGGTCAAATTCAACGTCCACCATGCGACATTCTAACAGTGCCGCCTCCTCGGCACCGACGCGGCATGATCCGGGACTGCATACCACCCAGGATGTTCCGAGACAGTGCCTTCCTCAGGATATGCCTCGCCGGTACTATTGTCTTCACGATTGCGGTGCTGATAGGTCCCGTAGCGTTGGCCGGATGGGGTCGAAGACACCGCGCACCCATCTCAATGTTCATAACTTCCCCGTCCGGATCCAGATTTGGGCCAAGTTTTTTTTGCCAGGTGCAGAATCACATGGGGCACACCCGGAAGGGTGAAAATGGAGAAAACCACATTTCAAAAAATATAAATACAAAATATAATACCCAAGAAGAAACCGGTCAGGTCAAATTCAACGTCCTCCTTGCGACATTCTAACCGTGCCGCCTCCTCGACACCGTCGCTGCATGATCCGGGATCGCATACCACCCAGGATGTTTCGAGATAGTGCCTTCCTCTGGATATGCCTGCCTAGTACTATCATCTTCATGATTGCGGTGCTGATAGGTCCCGGAGCGTTGGCCGGATGGAGTCGAAGACACCGCGCACACCATCTGAATGGCCATAACTTCCCCGTCCGGATCCAGTTTTGGGCCAATTTTTTTTCCCTGGTGCAGAATCACATGGGGCACCACCCTGAAGGGCGAAAATGAGAAAACCACATTTCAAAAAAAAATAAATATAAAATATAAAACCCAAGAAGAACCGGTTAGGTCAAATTCAATGTCCGCCTTGCGACATTCTAACCATGCCACCTTCTCGGCACCGTCGCGGCATGATCCGGGACCGCGTACCACCCAAGATATTCCGAGACAGCGCCTTCCTCAGGATATGCCTCCCCGGTACTATCGTCTTCACGATTGCGGTGCTGATAGGTCCCGTAGCGTTGCCCGGATGGGGTCGAAGACACCGCGCACCCATCTGAATGGCCATAACTTCCCCGTCCGGTTCTAGTTTTGGGCCAAGTTTTTTTTGCCAGGTGCAGAATCACATGGGGCACACGCTGAAGTGAGAAAATGGAGAAAACCACATTTCAAAAAAAAATAAATACAAAATATAAAACCCAAGAAGAACCGGTCAGGTCAAATTCAACGTCCTCCTTGCCACATTCTAACCGTGCCACCTCCTCGGCATCGTCGCAGCATGATCTGCGACCGCCTACCATCCAGGATGTTCTGAGACAGTGCCTTCCTTAGGATATGCCTCCCCGGTACTATTGTCTTCACGATTGCGGTGCTGAAAGCTCCCGTAGCGTTGGCCGGATGGGGTCGAAGACACCGCGCACCCACCTCAATGGCCATAACTTCCCCGTACGGATCCAGTTTTGGGCCAAGTTTTTTTCCCAGGTGCAGAATCACATGGGGCACACCCTGAAGGGTGAAAATGGAGAAAACAACATTTCAAAAAATATAAATACAAAATATAATACCCAAGAAGAAACCGGTCAGGTCAAATTCAACGTCATCCTTGCGACAATTCTAACCGTGCCGCCTCCTCGACACCGTCGCTGCAATGATCGGGACCGCATACCACCCAGGATGTTTTGAGATTGTGCCTTCCTCTGGATATGCCTGCCTAGTACTATCATCTTCATGATTGCGGTGCTGAAAGGTCCCGGAGCGTTGGCCGGATGGAGTCGAAGACACCGCGCACCCATCTGAATGGCCATAACTTCCCCGTCCGGATCCAGTTTTGGGCCAATTTTTTTTCCCTGGTGCAGAATCACATGGGGCACACCCTGAAGGGCGAAAATGGAGAAAACCACATTTAAAAAAAAAATAAATATAAAATATAAAACCCAAGAAGAACCGGTTAGGTCAAATTCAATGTCCGCCTTGCGACATTCTAACCATGCCACCTCCTCGGCACTGTCGCGGCATGATCCAGGACCGCGTACCACCCAAGATATTCCGAGACAGCGCCTTCCTCAGGATATGCCTCCCCGGTACTATCGTCTTCACGATTGCGGTGCTGATAGGTCCCGTAGCGTTGCCCGGATGGGGTCGAAGACACCGCGCACCCATCTGAATGGCCATAACTTCCCTGTCCGGTTCCAGTTTTGGGCCAAGTTTTTTTTGCCAGGTGCAGAATCACATGGGGCACACACTGAAGTGAGAAAATGGAGAAAACCACATTTCAAAAAAAAAATAAATACAAAATATAAAACCCAAGAAGAACCGGTCAGGTCAAATTCAACGTCCTCCTTGCGACATTCTAACCGTGCTGCCTCCTCGGCATCGTCGCGGCATGATCTGAGACCGCCTACCATCCAGGATGTTCCGAGACAGTGCCTTCCTCAGGATATGCCTCCCCGATACTATTGTCTTCACGATTGCGGTGCTGATAGCTCCCGTAGCGTTGGCCGGATGGGGTCGAAGACACCGCGCAGCCACCTCAATGGCCATAACTTCCCCGTACGGATCCAGTTTTGGGCAAGTTTTTTTTCCCAGGTGCAGAATCACATGGGGCACACCCTGAAGGGTGAAAATGGAGAAAACCACATTTCAAAAAATATAAATATAAAATATAAAACCCAAGAAGAATCCGGTCAGGTCAAATTCAACGTCCTCCTTGCGACATTTCTAACCGTGCCGCCTCCTCGGCACCGTCGCGGCATGATCCGGGACCGCATACCACCCAGGATGTTTCGAGATTGTGCCTTCCTCTGGATACGCCTGCCTAGTACTATCATCTTCATGATTGCTTTGCTGATAGGTCCCGGAGCGTTGGCCGGATGGAGTCGAAGACACCGCGCACCCATCTGAATGGCCATAACTTCCCCGTCCGGATCCAGATTTGGGCCAAGTTTTTTTTGCCAGGTGCAGAATCACATGGGGCACACCCTGAAGGGCGAAAATGGAGAAAACCACAATTCAAAAAAATAAATATAAAATATAAAACCCAAGAAGAACCGGTCAGGTCAAATTCAATGTCCGCCTTGCGACATTCTAACCGTGCCGCATCCTCGGCACCGTCGCTGCATGATCTGGGACCGCGTACCACCCAGGATGTTCTGAGATACTGCCTTCCCTAGGATATGCCTCCCCAGTACTATCGTCTTCACGATTGCGGTGCTGATAGGTCCCGTAGCGTTGGCCGGATGGGGTCAAAGACACCGCGCACCCATCTGAATGGCCATAACTTCCCCGTCCGGATCCAGTTTTGGGCCAAGTTTTTTTGCCAGGTGCAGAATGACATGGGGCACACCCTGAAGTGTGAAAATGGAGAAAACAGATTTCAAAAAAAATAAATATAAAATATAAAATCCAAGAAGAACCGGTCAGGTCAAATACAACGTCCCCCTTGCGACATTCTAACAGTGCCGCCTCCTCGGCACCGTCGCGGCATGATCGGGACCATACCACCCAGGATGTTCCGAGACAGTGCCTTCCTCAGGCCTCCCCGGTACTATCGTCTTCACGATTGGGTGCTGATAGGTCCCGGAGCGTTGGCCGGATGGGGTCGAAGACACCGCGCACCCATCTGAATGGCCATAACTTCCCGTCCGGATCCATTTGGGCCAAGTTTTTTTCCCAGGTGCAAATCACATGGGGCACACCCTGAAGGGCGAAAATGGAGAAAACCACATTTCAAAAAAAATAAATATAAAATATAAAACCCAAGAAGAACCGGTCAGGTCAAATTCAACGTCCCCTTGCGACATTCTAACATGCCACCTCCTCGGCACCGTCGCGGCATGATCCGGGACGCGTACCACCCAAGATGTTCCGAGACAGCGCCTTCCTCAGGATATGCCTCCCGGTACTATCGTCTTCACGATTGCGGTGCTGATAGGTCCCTAGCGTTGGCCGGATGGGTCGAAGACACCGCGCACCCATCTGAATGGCCTAACTTCCCGTCCGGATCCAGTTTTGGGCCAAGTTTTTTTTGCCAGGTGCAGAATCACATGGGGCACACCCTGAAGGGTGAAAATGGAGAAAACCACATTTCAAAAAATAAATATAAAATATAAACCCAAGAAGAACCGGTCAGGTCAAATTCAACGTCCTCCTTGCGACATTCTAACCGTGCCGCCTCCTCGGCACCGTCGCGGCATGATGGGACCGCTACCACCCAGGATGTTCGAGACAGTGCCTTCCTCAGGATATGCCTCCCAGTACATCATCTTCTGATTGCGGTGCTGATAGGTCCCGTAGCGTTGGCCGGATGGGGTCGAAGACACCGCGCACCCATCTGAATGGCCATAACTTCCCCGTCCGGATCCAGTTTTGGGCCAATTTTTTTTCCAGGTGCAGAATCACATGGGGCACACACTGAAGTGAGAAATAGAAAACCACATTTCAAAAAAAATAAATAAAATATAAAACCCAAGAAGAACCGGTCAGGTCAAATTCAACGTCCTCCTTGCGACATTCTAACCGTGCGCCTCCTCGGCATCGTCGCGGCATGATCTGGGACCGCTACACACATCCAGGATGTTCGAGACAGTGCCTTCCTCAGGATATGCCTCCCGTACTATGTCTCACGATTGCGGTGCTGATAGTCCCGAGCGTTGGCCGGATGGGTCGAAGACACCGCGCAGCACCTCAATGGCCATAACTTCCCCGTACGGATCCAGTTTTGGGCCAAGTTTTTTTCCCAGGTGCAGAATCACATGGGGCACACCCTGAAGGGTGAAAATGGAGAAAACCACATTTCAAAAAATAAATAAAATATAAACCCAAGAAGAACCGGTCAGGTCAAATTCAACGTCCTCCTTGCGACATTCTAACCGTGCCGCCTCCTCGGCACCGTCGCGGCATGATCCGGGACCGCGTACCACCCAGGATGTTCGAGACAGTGCCT
The DNA here is from genome assembly GCA_030272315.1 of Paspalum vaginatum. Taxonomy (NCBI): domain Eukaryota; kingdom Viridiplantae; phylum Streptophyta; class Magnoliopsida; order Poales; family Poaceae; genus Paspalum; species Paspalum vaginatum. The sequence continues at coordinate 48,270,548 of CM059015.1, read as the reverse complement.
TCCTCAGGATATGCCTGCGGTACTATCGTCTTCACGATTGCTGCTGATAGGTCCCGGAGCGTTGGCCGGATGGGTCGAAGACACCGCGCACCCATCTGAATGGCCATAACTTCCCCGTCCGGATCCATTTTGGGCCAAGTTTTTTTTGCCAGGTGCAGAATCACATGGGGCACACCTGAAGGGCGAAAATGGAGAAAACCACAATTTCAAAAAAAATAAATATAAAATATAAAACCCAAGAAGAACCGGTCAGGTCAAATTCAACGTCCGCCTTGCGACATTCTAACCGTGCCGCATCCTCGGCACCGTCGCGGCATGATCTGGGACGCGTACCACCCAGGATGTTCGAGACTGCCTTCCTAGGATATGCCTCCCCGTACTATCGTCTTCACGATTGCGGTGCTGATAGGTCCCGTAGCGTTGGCCGGATGGGGTCAAAGACACCGCGCACCATCTGAATGGCCATAACTTCCCCGTCCGGATCCAGTTTTGGGCCAAGTTTTTTTTGCCAGGTGCAGAATCACATGGGGCACACCCTGAAGTGTGAAAATGGAGAAAAACATTTCAAAAAAAATAAATATAAAATATAAAACCCAAGAAGAACCGGTCAGGTCAAAATTCAACGTCCCCTTGCGACATTCTAACAGTGCCGCCTCCTCGGCACCGTCGCGGCATGATCCGGGACCGCATACCACCCAGGATGTTCCGAGACATGCCTTCCTCATGCCTCCCCGGTACTATCGTCTTCACGATTGGGTGCTGATAGGTCCCGGAGCGTTGGCCGGATGGGGTCGAAGACAGCGCGCACCCATCTGAATGGCCATAACTTCCCCGTCCGGATCCATTTGGGCCAAGTTTTTTCCAGGTGCAAAATCACATGGGGCACACCCTGAAGGGCGAAAATGGAGAAAAAACATTTCAAAAAAAATAAAATAAAATATAAAACCCAAGAAGAACCGGTAGGTCAAATTCAACGTCCACCATGCGACATTCTAACAGTGCCGCCTCCTCGGCACCGACGCGGCATGATCCGGGACTGCATACCACCCAGGATGTTCCGAGACAGTGCCTTCCTCAGGATATGCCTCCGCCGGTACTATTGTCTTCACGATTGCGGTGCTGATAGGTCCCGTAGCGTTGGCCGGATGGGGTCGAAGACACCGCGCACCCATCTCAATGCCATAACTTCCCCGTCCGATCCAGATTTGGGCCAAGTTTTTTTTGCCAGGTGCAGAATCACATGGGGCACACCCTGAAGGGTGAAAATGGAGAAAACCACATTTCAAAAAATATAAATACAAAATATAATACCAAGAAGAACCGGTCAGGTCAAATTCAACGTCCTCCTTGCGACATTCTAACGTGCCGCCTCCTCGACACCGTCGCTGCATGATCCGGGACCGCATACCACCCAGGATGTTTCGAGATAGTGCCTTCCTCTGGATATGCCTGCCTAGTACTATCATCTTCATGATTGCGGTGCTGATAGGTCCCGTAGCGTTGGCCGGATGGGGTCGAAGACACCGCGCACCCATCTGAATGGCCATAACTTCCCCGTCCGGATCCAGTTTTGGGCCAATTTTTTTTCCCTGGTGCAGAATCACATGGGGCACACCCTGAAGGGCGAAAATGGAGAAAACCACATTCAAAAAAAAATAAATATAAAATATAAAACCCAAGAAGAACCGGTTCAGGTCAAATTCAATGTCCGCCTTGCGACATTCTAACCATGCCACCTCTCGGCACCGTCGCGGCATGATCCGGGACGCGTACCACCCAAGATGTTCCGAGACAGCGCCTTCCTCAGGATATGCCTCCCCGGTACTATCGTCTTCACGATTGCGGTGCTGATAGGTCCCGGTAGCGTTGCCGGATGGGGTCGAAGACACCGCGCACCCATCTGAATGGCCATAACTTCCCCGTCCGGCTCCAGTTTTGGGCCAAGTTTTTTTGCCAGGTGCAGAATCACATGGGGCACACCTGAAGTGAGAAATGGAGAAAACCACATTTCAAAAAAAATAAATAAAAATATAAAACCCAAGAAGAACCGGTCAGGTCAAATTCAACGTCCTCCTTGCGACATTCTAACCGTGCCGCCTCCTCGGCACCGTCGCGGCATGATCTGGGACGCCTACCATCCAGGATGTTCGAGACAGTGCCTTCCTCAGGATATGCCTCCCCGGTACTATGTCTTCACGATTGCGGTGCTGATAGTCCCGTAGCGTTGGCCGGATGGGTCGAAGACACCGCGCACCATCAATGGCCATAACTTCCCCGTCCGGATCCAGTTTTGGGCCAAGTTTTTTTTGCCAGGTGCAGAATCACATGGGGCACACCCTGAAGGGTGAAAATGGAGAAAACACATTTCAAAAAATATAAATAAAAATATAAAACCCAAGAAGAACCGGTCAGGTCAAATTCAACGTCCTCCTTGCGACATTCTAACGTGCCGCCTCCTCGGCACCGTCGCGGCATGATCCGGGACCGCATACCACCAGGATGTTTGAGATTGTGCCTTCCTCTGGATATGCCTGCCTAGTACTATCATCTTCATGATTGCGGTGCTGATAGGTCCCGAGCGTTGGCCGGATGGGTCGAAGACACCGCGCACCCATCTGAATGGCCATAACTTCCCGTCCGGATCCAGTTTTGGGCCAATTTTTTTTGCAGGTGCAGAATCACATGGGCACACCCTGAAGGGCGAAAATGGAGAAAACCACATTTCAAAAAAAAATAAATATAAAATATAAAACCCAAGAAGAACCGGTAGGTCAAATTCAATCCGCCTTGCGACATTCTAACATGCCACCTCCTCGGCACGTCGCGGCATGATCCGGGACCGCGTACCACCCAGATGTTCCGAGACAGTGCCTTCCTCAGGATATGCCTCCCCGGTACTATCGTCTTCACGATTGCGGTGCTGATAGGTCCGTAGCGTTGGCCGGATGGGGTCGAAGACACCGCGCACCCATCTGAATGGCCATAACCCCGTCCGGATCCAGTTTGGGCCAAGTTTTTTTGCCAGGTGCAGAATCACATGGGGCACACCTGAAGTGCGAAAATGGAGAAAACACATTTCAAAAAAAATAAATATAAAATATAAAACCCAAGAAGAACCGGTCAGGTCAAATTCAACGTCCTCCTTGCGACATTCTAACGTGCGCCTCCTCGGCACGTCGCGGCATGATCTGGGACCGCTACCACAGGATGTTCCGAGACAGTGCCTTCCTCAGGATATGCCTCCCCGGTACTATGTCTTCACGATTGCGGTGCTGATAGGTCCCGTAGCGTTGGCCGGATGGGGTCGAAGACACCGCAGCACCTCAATGGCCATAACTTCCCGTCGGATCCAGTTTGGGCCAAGTTTTTTTGCCAGGTGCAGAATCACATGGGGCACACCTGAAGGGTGAAAATGGAGAAAACCACATTTCAAAAAATAAATATAAAATATAAAACCCAAGAAGAACCGGTCAGGTCAAATTCAACGTCCTCCTTGCGACATTCTAACCGTGCCGCCTCCTCGGCACCGTCGCGCATGATCGGGACCGTACCACCCAGGATGTTCGAGAGTGCCTTCCTCAGGATAATGCCTAGTACTATCGTCTTCATGATTGCGGTGCTGATAGGTCCCGGAGCGTTGGCCGGATGGGTCGAAGACACCGCGCACCCATCTGAATGGCCATAACTTCCCCGTCCGGATCCAGTTTTGGGCCAAGTTTTTTTGCCAGGTGCAGAATCACATGGGGCACACCCTGAAGGGCGAAAATGGAGAAAACCACATTTCAAAAAAAATAAATATAAAATATAAAACCCAAGAAGAACCGGTCAGGTCAAATTCAATGTCCTTGCGACATTCTAACCGTGCCGCCTCCTCGGCACCGTCGCGGCATGATCTGGGACCGCGTACCACCCAGGATGTTCGAGACTGCCTTCCTCAGGATATGCCTCCCCGGTACTATCGTCTTCACGATTGCGGTGCTGATAGGTCCCGTAGCGTTGGCCGGATGGGTCGAAGACACCGCGCACCCATCTGAATGGCCATAACTTCCCCGTCCGGATCCAGTTTTGGGCCAAGTTTTTTTTGCCAGGTGCAGAATCACATGGGGCACACCCTGAAGTGTGAAAATGGAGAAAACCACATTTCAAAAAAAATAAATAAAAATATAAAACCCAAGAAAACCGGTCAGGTCAAATTCAACGTCCTCCTTGCGACATTCTAACCAGTGCCGCCTCCTCGGCACCGTCGCGGCATGATCGGGACCTCATACCACCCAGGATGTTCGAGACAGTGCCTTCCTCAGGATATGCCTCCCCGGTACTATCGTCTTCACGATTGCGGTGCTGATAGGTCCCGGAGCGTTGGCCGGATGGGTCGAAGACACCGCGCACCCATCTGAATGGCCATAACTTCCCCGTCGGATCCAGTTTTGGGCCAAGTTTTTTTGCCAGGTGCAGAATCACATGGGGCACACCCTGAAGGGCGAAAATGGAGAAAACCACATTTCAAAAAAATAAATATAAAATATAAAACCCAAGAAGAAACCGGTCAGGTCAAATTCAACGTCCTCCTTGCGACATTCTAACCAGTGCCGCCTCCTCGCACCGTCGCGGCATGATCCGGGACCGCGTACCACCCAGGATGTTCGAGACAGTGCCTTCCTCAGGATATGCCTCCCCGGTACTATCGTCTTCACGATTGCGGTGCTGATAGGTCCCGAGCGTTGGCCGGATGGGGTCGAAGACACCGCGCACCCATCTGAATGGCCATAACTTCCCGTCCGGATCCAGTTTGGGAAGTTTTTTTGCCAGGTGCAGAATCACATGGGGCACACCTGAAGTGAGAAAATGGAGAAAACCACATTTCAAAAAAAAAATATAAAATATAAAACCCAAGAAGAACCGGTCAGGTCAAATTCAACGTCCTCCTTGCGACATTCTAACCGTGCCGCCTCCTCGGCACCGTCGCGGCATGATCGGGACCGCGTACCACCCAGGATGTTCGAGACAGTGCCTTCCTCAGGATATGCCTCCCCGGTACTATCGTCTTCACGATTGCGGTGCTGATAGGTCCCGTAGCGTTGGCCGGATGGGTCGAAGACACCGCGCACCCATCTGAATGGCCATAACTTCCCCGTCCGGATCCAGTTTTGGGCCAATTTTTTTTGCCAGGTGCAGAATCACATGGGGCACACCTGAAGGGTGAAAATGGAGAAAACCACATTTCAAAAAAAATAAATATAAAATATAAAACCCAAGAAGAACGGTCAGGTCAAATTCAACGTCCTCCTTGCGACATTCTAACGTGCCGCCTCCTCGGCACCGTCGCGGCATGATCCGGGACCGCGTACCACCCAGGATGTTGAGAGTGCCTTCCTCAGGATATGCCTGGTACTATCGTCTTCATGATTGCGGTGCTGATAGGTCCCGGAGCGTTGGCCGGATGGGTCGAAGACACCGCGCACCATCTGAATGGCCATAACTTCCCGTCCGGATCCAGATTTGGGCCAAGTTTTTTTGCCAGGTGCAGAATCACATGGGGCACACCCTGAAGGGCGAAAATGGAGAAAACCACATTTCAAAAAAAATAAATATAAATATAAAACCCAAGAAGAACCGGTCAGGTCAAATTCAACGTCTCCTTGCGACATTCTAACAGTGCCCTCCTCGGCACCGTCCGGCATGATCCGGGACCGCGTACCACCCAGGATGTTCGAGACAGTGCCTTCCTCAGGATATGCCTCCCTACTATCGTCTTCACGATTGCGGTGCTGATAGGTCCCGTAGCGTTGCCGGATGGGTCGAAGACACCGCGCACCCATCTGAATGGCCATAACTTCCCCGTCCGGATCCAGTTTTGGGCCAAGTTTTTTTGCCAGGTGCAGAATCACATGGGCACACCCTGAAGCGAAAATGGAGAAAACCACATTTCAAAAAAATAAATATAAAATATAAAACCCAAGAAGAACGTCAGGTCAAATTCAACGTCGTCCTTGCGACATTCTAACAGTGCCGCATCCTCAACACCGTCGCGGCATGATCCGGGACGGCGTACCACCCAGGATGTTCCGAGACAGTGCCTTCCTCAGGATTATGCCTCCCCGGTACTATCGTCCTTCACGATTTGCGGTGCTGATTAGGTGCCGTAGTGTTGGCCGGATGGGGTGAATGGCCATAACTTCCCCGTACGGATCCAGTTTTGGGCCAAGTTTTTTTTGCCAGGTGCAAAATCAAATGGGCTACACCCTGAAGGGTGAAAATGGAGAAAACCACATTTCAAAAAAAATATAAAATATAAAACCCAAGAAGAACCGGTCAGGTCAAATTCAACGTCGTCCTTGCGACATTCCAACAGTGCTGCATCCTTAGCACCGTCGCGGCATGATCCGGAACCACGTACCACCCAGGATGTTCCGAGACAGTGCCTTCCTCAGGATATGCCTCCCCGGTACTATCGTCTTCACGATTGCGGTGCTGATAGGTGCCGTAGCGTTGGCCGGATGGGGTCAAAGACACCGCGCACCCATCTGAATGGCCATAACTTCCCTGTCCGGATCCAGTTTTGGGTAAAGTTTTTTTTACCAGGTGTAGAATCACATGGGGCACAACCAGAAGGGCGAAAATGGAGAAAACCACATTTCAAAAAAACTAAATATAAAATATAAAACCCAAGAAGAACCGGTCACGACAAATTCAACGTCGTCCTTGCGACATTCTAACAGTGCCGCATCCTCGGCACCGTCGCGCCATGATCCAGGACCTCGTACCACCCAGGATGTTCCGAGAGAGTGCCATCCTCAGGATATGCCTCCCCGGTACTATCGTCTTCATGATTGCGGTGCCGATAGGTCCCGGAGCGTTGGCCGGATGGGGTCGAAGACACCGCACAACCATCTGAATGGCCATAACTTCACCGTCCGGATCCAGTTTTGGGCCAAGTTTTTCTCCAGGTGCGGAATCACAAGGGGCACACCCTGAATGGCGAAAATGGAGAAAACCACATTTCAAAAAAAATAAATATAAAATATAAAACCCAAGAAGAACCGGTCAGGTCAAATTCAACGTCCTCCTTGCGACATTCTAACAGTGCCGCATTGTCGGCACCGTCGCGATATGATCCGGCACCGCGTACCACCAAGGATGTTTCGAGACCGTGCCTTCCTCAGGATATGCCTCCCCGGTACTATCGTCTTCACGATTGCGGTGCAGATAGGTCCCGTAGCGTTGGCCGGATGGGGTCGAAGACACCGCGCACCCACCTGAATGGCCATAACTTCCCCGTCCGGATCCAGTTTTGGGCCAAGTTTTTTTTGCCAGGTGCAAAATCAAATGGGCTACACCCTGAAGGGTGAAAATGGAGAAAACCACATTTCAAAAAAAATATAAAATATAAAACCCAAGAAGAACCGGTCAGGTCAAATTCAACGTCGTCCTTGCGACATTCCAACAGTGCTGCATCCTTAGCACCGTCGCGGCATGATCCGGAACCACGTACCACCCAGGATGTTCCGAGACAGTGCCTTCCTCAGGATATGCCTCCCCGGTACTATCGTCTTCACGATTGCGGTGCTGATAGGTGCCGTAGCGTTGGCCAGATGGGGTCAAAGACACCGCGCACCCATCTGAATGGCCATAACTTCCCTGTCCGGATCCAGTTTTGGGTAAAGTTTTTTTTACCAGGTGTAGAATCACATGGGGCACAACCAGAAGGGCGAAAATGGAGAAAACCACATTTCAAAAAAACTAAATATAAAATATAAAACCCAAGAAGAACCGGTCACGTACAAATTCAACGTCGTCCTTGCGACATTCTAACAGTGCCGCCTCCTCGGCACCGTCGCGCCATGATCCAGGACCTCGTACCACCCAGGATGTTCCGAGAGAGTGCCATCCTCAGGATATGCCTCCCCGGTACTATCGTCTTCATGATTGCGGTGCCGATAGGTCCCGGAGCGTTGGCCGGATGGGGTCGAAGACACCGCACAACCATCTGAATGGCCATAACTTCACCGTCCGGATCCAGTTTTGGGCCAAGTTTTTTCTCCAGGTGCGGAATCACAATGGGGCACACCCTGAATGGCGAAAATGGAGAAAACCACATTTCAAAAAAAATAAATATAAAATATAAAACCCAAGAAGAACCGGTCAGGTCAAATTCAACGTCCTCCTTGCGACATTCTAACAGTGCCGCATCGTCGGCACCGTCGCGATATGATCCGGGACCGCGTACCACCCAGGATGTTTCCGAGACAGTGCCTCGCTCTAGGATATGCCTCCCCGGTACTATCGTCTTCACGATTGCGGTGCAGATAGGTCCCGTAGCGTTGGCCGGATAGGGGTCGAAGACACCGCGCACCCACCTGAATGGCCATAACTTCCCCGTCCGGATCCAGTTTTGGGCCAAGTTTTTTTGCCAGGTGCAGAATCACATGGGGCACACCCTGAAGGGCGAAAATGGAGAAAACCACATTTCAAAAAAAATAAATATAAAATATAAAACCCAAGAAGAACCGGTTAGGTCAAATTCAACGTCCTCCTTGCGACATTCTAACAGTGCCGCATCCTCGGCACCGTCGCGGCATGATCCGGGACCGCGTACCACCCAGGACATTCCGAGACAGTGCCTTCCTCAGGATATGCCTCCCCGGTACTATCGTCTTCATGATTCCGGCGCTGATAGGTCCCGGAGCGTTGGCCGGATGGGGTCGAAGACACCGCGCACCCATCTGAATGGCCATAACTTCCCCGTCCGGTACTATGCAGTTTTGGGCCAAGTTTTTTTGCCAGGTGCAGAATCACATGGGGCACACCCTGAATGGCTAAAATGGAGAAAACCACATTTCAAAAAAAATAAAAATAAAATATAAAACCCAAGAAGAACCGGTCAGGTCAAATTCAGCGTCCTCCTTGCGACATTCTAACCGTGCCGCCTCCCCGGCACCGTCGCGGCATGATCTGGGACCGTGTACCACACAGGATGTTCCGAGATAGTGCCTTTCACAGGATATGCCTACCTAGTCCTATCATCTTCAAGATTGCGGTGCTGATAGGTCCCGTAGGGTTGGCCGGATGGGGTCGAAGACACCGCGCACCCATCTGAATGGCCATAACTTCCCCGTCCGGATCCAGTTTTGGGCCAAGTTTTTTTTGCCAAGTGCAGAATCACATGGGGCACCCCCTGAAGGGCGAAAATGGAGAAAAATCTTATTTCAAAAAACTAAATATAAAATATAAAACCGAAGAATAACCGGTCAGGTCAATTTAAACGTCGTCCTTGCGACATTCTAACCGTGCCGCCTCCTCGGCACCGTCGCGGCGTGATCTGGGACCGCATAACACCCAGGATGTTCCGAGATAGTGCCTTCCTCAGGATATGCCTCCCCGATACTATCGTCTTCACGATTGCGGTGCTGATAGGTGCCGTAGCGTTGGCCTGATGGGGTCGAAGCCACCGCGCACCCATCTGAATGGCCATAACTTCCCCGTCCGGATCCAGTTTTGGGCCAAGTTTTTTTTGCCAGGCGCAGAATCACATGGGGCACACCCCGAATGGCGAAAATGGAGAAAAGCACATTTTCAAAAAAAATAAATATAAAATATAAAACCCAAGAAGAACCGGTCAGGTCAAATTCAACGTCCTCCTTGCGACATTCTAACAGTGCCGCATCCTCGGCACCGTCGCGGCATGATCTGGGATCGCGTACCACCCAGGACATTCCGAGACAGTGCCTTCCTCAGGATATGCCTCCCCGGTACTATCGTCTTCATGATTGCGGTGCCGATAGGTCCCGGAGCGTTGGCCGGATGGGGTCGAAGACACCGCACAACCATCTGAATGGCCATAACTTCACCGTCCGGATCCAGTTTTGGGCCAAGTTTTTCTCCAGGTGCGGAATCACAAGGGGCACACCCTGAATGGCGAAAATGGAGAAAACCACATTTCAAAAAAAATAAATATAAAATATAAAACCCAAGAAGAACCGGTCAGGTCAAATTCAACGTCCTCCTTGCGACATTCTAACAGTGCCGCATCGTCGGCACCGTCGCGATATGATCCGGCACCGCGTACCACCAAGGATGTTTCGAGACCGTGCCTTCCTCAGGATATGCCTCCCCGGTACTATAATTCACGATTGCGGTGCAGATAGGTCCCGTAGCGTTGGCCGGATGGGGTCGAAGACACCGCGCACCCATCTGAATGGCCATAACTTCCCCGTCCGGATCCAGTTTTGGGCCAAGATTTTCGCCCTTAAGGGTGTGCCCCAAGTGATTCTGCACCTGGAAAAAAAAAACTTGGCCCAAAACTGGATCCGGACGGGGAAGTTATGGCCATTCAGATGGGCGCGCGGTGTCTTCGACCCCATCCGGCCAACCCTACGGGACCTATCAGCACTGCAATCGTGAAGATGATAGTACTAGGCAGGCATATCCTGAGGAAGGCACTGTCTCGAAACATCCTGGGTGGTACGCGGTCCCAGATCATGCCGCGACGGTGCCGAGGAGGCGGCACGGTCAGAATGTTGCAAGGAGGACGTTGAATTTTACCTAACCGGTTTCTCTTGGGTTTTATGTTTTATATTTATTTTTTTTGAAATGCGGTTTTCTCCATTTTCGCCATTCAGGGTGTGCCCCATGTGATTCTGCACCTGGCAAAAAAACTCGGCCCAAAACTGGATCCGGACGAGGAAGTTATGGCCATTCAGATGGGTGCGCGGTGTCTTTGACCCCATCCGGCCAACGCTACGGCACATATCAGCACTACAATCGTGAAGACGATAGTACCGGGGAGGTATATCCTGAGGAAGACACTGTCTCGGAATATCCTGGGTGGTACGCGGTCTCGGATCATGGTGTGACGGTGCCGAGGAGGCGGCACGGTGAGAATGTCGCAAGGAGGACGTTGAATTTGACCGGACCGGTTCTTCTTGGGTTTTATATTTTATATTTATTTTTTTTGAAATGTGGTTTTCTCCATTTTCGCCCTTCAGGGTGTGCCCCATGTGATTCTGCACCTGGCAAAAAAAACTTCGCCCAAAACTAGATCGGGGCGGGGAAGATGTGGCCCTTCAGATGGGTGCGCGGTATCTTCGACCCCATCTGGCCAACGCTACGGGACCAATCAGCACCGCAATCCTTTAGATGATTGTACCGGTGAGGCATATCCTGAGGAAGGCACTGTCTCGGAACATCCTGGGTGGTTTGGGGTCCCAGATCATGCCGCGACTGTGCCGAGGAGGCGGCACGGTTAGAATGTGGTTTTTGAAATGTGGTTTTCTCCATTTTCGCCATTCAGGGTGTGCCCCATGTGATTCTGCACCTAGCAAAAAAACTCGGCCCAAAACTGGATCCAGACGGGGAAGTTATGGCCATTCAGATGGGTACGCAGTGTCTTCGACCCCATCCGGCCAACGCTACGGCACCTATCAGCACCGCAATCGTGAAGACGATAGTACCGGGGAGGTATATCCTGAGGAAGGCACAGTCTTGAAACATCCTGGGTGGTACGCAGTCCCGGATCATGCCGTGACGGTGTCAAGGAGGCGGCACGGTTAGAATGTCGCAAGGAGAACGTCGAATTTGACCTGACCGTTTTTCTTGGGTTTTATGTTTTATATTTTTTTTTGAAATGTGGTTTTCTCCATTTTCGCCATTCAGCGTGTGCCCCATGTGATTCTGCACCTAGCAAAAAAACTCGGCCCAAAACTGGATCCGGACGGGGAAGTTATGGCCATTCAGATCGGTGCGCGGTGTCTTCGACCCCATCCGGCCAACGCTACGGCACCTATCATCACCGCAATCGTGAAGACGATAGTACCGGGGAGGTATATCCTGAGAAAGGCACTGTCTTGGAACATCCTGGGTGGTACGCGGTCCTGGATCATGCCGTGACGGTGCCGAGGAGGCGGCACGGTTAGAATGTCGCAAGGAGGATGTTGAATTTGACCTGACCGTTTCTTCTTGGGTTTTATGTTTTATATTTATTTTTTTGGAAATGTGGTTTTCTCCATTTTCTCCCTTCAGGGTGTGCCCCATGTGATTCTGCACCTGGCAAAAAAAACTTGGCCCAATACTGGATCCGGACGGGGAAGTTATGGCCATTCAGATGGGTGCGCGGTGTCTTCGACCCCATCCGGCCACGCTACGGGACCTATCAGCACCGCAATCGTGAAGATGATAGTACTAGGCAGGCCTATTCCTAGAGGAAGGCACTATCTCGAAACATCCTGGGTGGTACGCGGTCCCAGATCATGCCGCGACGGTGCCGAGGAGGCGGCACGGTTAGAATGTCGCAAGGAGGACGTTGAATTTGACCTGACCGGTTCTTCTTGGGTTTTATATTTTATATTTATTTTTTTTGAAATGCGGTTTTCTCCATTTTCGCCATTCAGGGTGTGCCCCATGTGATTCTGCACCTAGCAAAAAAACTCGGCCCAAAACTGGATCCGGACGGGGAAGTTATGGCCATTCAGATCGGTGCGCGGTGTCTTCGACCCCATCCGGCCAACGCTACGGCACCTATCATCACCGCAATCGTGAAGACGATAGTACCGGGGAGGTATATGCTGAGGAAGGCACTGTCTTGGAACATCCTGGGTGGTACGCGGTCCTGGATCATGCCGTGACGGTGCCGAGGAGGCGGCACGGTTAGAATGTCGCAAGGAGGATGTTGAATTTGACCTGACCGTTTCTTCTTGGGTTTTATATTTTATATTAATTATTTTTTGAAATGTGGTTTTCTTAATTTTTGCCATTCAGGGTGTGCCCCATGTGATTCTGCACCTGGCAAAAAAAACTTGGCCCAAAACTGGATCCGGACGGGGAAGTTATGGCCATTCAGATGGTTGCGCGGTGTCTTCGACCCCATCCGGCCAACGCTACGGCACCTATCAGCACCGCAATCGTGAAGACGATAGTACCGGGGTGGAATATCTTGAGGTAGGCGCTGTCTCGGAACATCCTGGGTGGTACGCGGTCCCGGATCATGCCGTGACGGTGCCGAGGATGCGGCACTGTTAGAATGTCGCAAGGACGACGTTGAATTTGACCTGACCGGTTCTTCTTGGGTTTTATATTTTATATTTACTTTTATTGAAATGTGGTTTCCTCAATTTTCGCCCTTCTGGGTGTGCCCCATGTGATTCTGCACCTGGCAAAAGAAACTTGGCCCAAAACTGGATCCGGACGGCAGATGGTTGCGCGGTGTCTTCGACCCCATCCGGTCAACGCTACGGCACCTATCAGCACCGCAATCGTGAAGACGATAGTACCGGGGAGGCATATCCTGAGGAAGGCACTGTCTCGGAACATCCAGGGTGGTACGTGGTCCCAAATCATGCCGCGACGGTGCCGAGGAGGCGGCACGGTTAGAATGTCGCAAGGAGGACGTTGAATTTAAGCTGACCGATTCTTCTTGGGTTTTATATTTTATATTTATTTTTTTTTTGAAATGTGGTTTTCTCCATTTTCGCCCTTCAGGGTGTACCCCATGAGATTCTGCACATGGTAAAAAAAACTTGGCGCAAAACTGGATCCGGACGGGGAAGTTATGGCCATTCAAATGGGTGCGCGGTGTCTTCGACCCTATCCGGCCAACGCTACGGCACCTATTAGCACCGCAATCGTGAAGACGATAGTACCGGGGAGGCATATCATGAGGAAGGCACTGTCTCGGAACATCCTGGGTGGCACGCGGTCCCGGATCATGACGAGACGGTGCCGAGGAGCCGGCACGGTGAGAATGTCGCAAGGAGGACGTTGAATTTGACCTGACCGGTTCTTCTTGGGTTTTATGTTTTATATTTATTTTTTTGAAATGTGGTTTTCTCCATTTTCTCCATTCAGGGTGTGCCCCATGTGATTTTGCACCTGGCAAAAAAAACTTAGGCCAAAACAGGATCCAGACGGGGAAGTTATGGCCATTCAGATGGGTGCGCGGTGTCTTCGACACCATCCGGCCAACACTATGGGACCTATCAGCACCGCAATCGTGAAAATGATAGTAGCGGGGAGGCATATCCTGAGGAAGGCACTGTCTCGGAACATCCTGGGTGGTACGCGGTCCCAGATCATGCCGCGACGGTGCCGAGGAGGCGGCACGGTTAGAATGTCGCAAGGACGACGTTGAATTTGACCTGACCGGTTCTTCTTGGGTTTTATATTTTATTTTTATTTTTTTTGAAGTGTGGTTTTCTCCATTTTCGCCACTCAGGGTGTGCCCCATGTGATTCTGCACCTGGCAAAAAAACTTGGCCCAAAACTGGATCCGGACGGGGAAGTTATGGCCATTCAGATGGGTGCGCGGTGTCTTCGACCCCATCCGGCCAACGCTACGGCACCTATCAGCACCGCAATCCTGAAGACGATAGTACCGGGGAGGCATATCCTGAGGAAGGCACTGTCTCGGAACATCCAGGGTGGTACGCGGTCGCAGATCATGACGCAACGGTGCCGAAGAGGCGGCACGGTTAGAATGTCGCAAGGAGGACGTTGAATTTGACCTGACCGGTTCTTCTTGGGTTTTATGTTTTATATTTATTTTTTTGAAATGTGGTTTTCTCCATTTTCTCCATTCAGGGTGTGCCCCATGTGATTTTGGACCTGGCAAAAAAAACTTAGCCCAAAACTGGATCCAGACGGGGAAGTTATGGCCATTCAGATGGGTGCGCGGTGTCTTCGACCCCATCCGGCCAACACAACGGGACCTATCAGCACCGCAATCGTGAAGATGATAGTACCGGGGAGGCATATCCTGAGGAAGGCACTGTCTCGGAACATCCTGGGTGGTACGCGGTCCCAGATCATCCCACGACCGTGCCGAGGAGGCGGCACGGTTACAATGTCGCAAGGACGACGTTGAAATTGACCTGACCGGTTCTTCTTGGGTTTTATATTTTATATTTATATTTTTTGAAATGTGATTTTCTCCATTTTCGCCCTTCAGGGTGTATCCCATGTGATTCTGCACCTGGCAAAAAAAACTTCGCCCAAAACTGGATCCGAACGGGGAAGTTATGGCCATTCAGATGGGTGCGCGGTGTCTTCGACCCTATCCGGCCAACGCTACGGCACCTATCAACACCGCAATCGTGAAGACGATAGTACCGAGGAGGCATATCCTGAGGAAGGAACTGTTTCGGAACATCCTGGGTGGTACGCAGTCCCAGATCATGCCGCAACGGTGCCGAGGAGGCGGCACGGTTAGAATGTCGCAAGGAGGACGTTGAATTTGACCTGACCGGTTCTTCTTGGGTTTTATGTTTTATATTTATCTTTTTTGAAATGTGGTTTTCTCCATTTTCTCCCTTCAGGGTGTGCCCAATGTGATTTTGCACCTAGAAAAAAATATTTGGCCCAAAACTGGATCCGGACGGGGAAGTTATGGACATTCAGATGGGCGCGCGGTGTCTTCGACCCCATCCGGCCAATGCTACGGGACCTATCAGTACCGCAATCATGAAGACGATAGTACCGGGGAGGCATATCCTGAGGAAGGCACTGTCTCGGAACATCCTGGGTGGTACGCGGTCCCAGATCATGCAGCGACGGTGCCGAGCAGGCGGCACGGTTAGAATGTCACAAGGACGACGTTGAATTTGACCTGACCGGTTCTTCTTGGGTTTTATATTTTATTTTTATTTTTTTTGAAATGTGGTTTTCTCCATTTTCGCCATTCAGGGTGTGCCCCATGTGCTTTTGCACCTGGCAAAAAAACATGGCCCAAAACTGGATCCGGACGGGGAAGTTATGGCCATTCAGATGGGTGCGCGGTGTCTTCAACCCCATCCGGCCAACGCTACGGCACCTATCAGCACCGCAATCGTGAAGACGATAGTACCGGGGAGGCATATCCTGAGGAAGGCACTGTCTCAGAACATCCTGGGTGGTACGCGGTCCCAGATCATGCCGCGACGGTGCCGAGGATGCGGCACTGTTAGAATGTCGCAAGGACGACGTTGAAATTGACCTGACCGGTTATTCTTGGGTTTTATATTTTATATTTATTTTTTTTGAAATGTGATTTTCTCCATTTTCGCCGTTCAATGGGTGCCCCATGTGATTCTGCACCTGGCAAAAAAAACTTGGCCCAAAATTGGATCCGGACGGGGTAGTTATGGCCATTCAGATGGGTGCGCGGTGTCTTCGACCGCATCCGGCCAACCCTACGGGACCTATCAGCATCGCTATCGTGAAGATGATAGTACTAGGCAGGCATATCCTGAGAAAGGCACTGTCTCAGAACATCCTGCGTGGTACACGGTCCTAGATCATGCCGCGGCGGTGTCGAGGAGGCGGCACGGTTAGAATGTCGCAAGGAGGATGTTGAATTTGACCTGACCGGTTCTTCTTGGGTTTTATATTTTATTTTTATTTTTTTTGAAATGTGGTTTTCTCCATTTTCGCCATTCAGGGTGTGCCCCATGAGATTCTGCACGTGGCAAAAAAACTTGGCCCAAAACTGCATCCGGACGGGGAAGTTATGGCCATTCAGATGGGTGCGCGGTGTCTTCGACCCCATCCGGCCAACGCTCTGGGATCTATCAGCACCGCAATCATGAACACGATAGTACCGGGGAGGCATATCCTGAGGAAGGCACTGTCTCGAAACATCCTGGGTGGTACGCGGTCCCGGATCATGACGAGACGGTGCCGAGGATGCGGCACTGTTAGAATGTCGCAAGGAGGACGTTGAATTTGACCTGACCGGTTCTTCTTGGGTTTTATATTTTATATTTATTTTTTTTGAAATGTGGTTTTCTCCATTTTCGCCATTCAGGGTGTGCCCCATGTGATTCTACACCTGGCAAAAAAAACTTGGCCCAAAACTGGATCCGGACGGGGAAGTTATGGCCATTCAGATGGGTTTGCGGTGTCTTCGACCCCATCCGGCCAACGCTACGGGACCTATCAGCACCGCAATCGTGAAGATGATAGGACTAGGCAGGCATATCCTGAGAAAGGCACTGTCTCAGAATATCCTGCGTGGTACACGGTCCCAGATCATGCCGTGACGGTGCCGAGGAGGTGGCACGGTTAGAATGTCGCACGGAGGACGTTGAATTTGACCTGACCGGTTCTTCTTGGGTTTATATTTTATTTTTATTTTTTTTGAAATGTGGTTTTCTCCGTTTTCGCCATTCAGGGTGTGCCCCATGTGATTCTGGACCCGGCAAAAAAACTTGGCCCAAAACTGGATCCGGACGGGGAAGTTGTGGCCATTTAGATGGGTGCGCGGTGTCTTCGACCCCATCCGGCAAACGCTCCGGGACCTATCAGCACCGCAATCATGAAGACGATAGTACCGGGTGGCATATCCTGAGGAAGGCACTATCTCGGAACATCCTGGGTGGTACGCGGTCCCGGATCATGCCGCGACGGTGCCGAGGATGCGGCACTGTTAGAATGTCGCAAGGAGGACGTTGAATTTGACCTGACCGGTTCTTCTTGGGTTTTATATTTTATATTTATTTTTTTGAAATGTGGTTTTCTCCATTTTCGCCATTCAGGGTGTGCCCCATGTGATTCTGCACCGGGCAAAAAAAACTTGGCCCAAAACTGGATCCGGACGGGGAAGTTATGGCCATTCAGATGGGTGCGCGTTGTCTTCGACCCCATCCGGCCAACGCTACGGCACCTATCAGCACCGCAATCGTGAAGACGATAGTACCATGGAGGCATATCCTAAGGAAGGCACTGTCTCGGTACATCCTGGGTGGTACGCGGTCCCGGATCATGCCGCGACGGTGCTGAGGATGCGGCACTGTTAGAATGTCGCATGGACGACGTTGAATTTGACCTGACCTGTTCTTCTTGGGTTTTATATTTTATATTTATTTTTTTTGAAATGTGGTTTTCTCCATTTTCGCCATTCAGGGTGTGCCCCATGTGATTCTGCACCTGGCAAAAAAAACTTGGCCCAAAAATGGATCCGGACGGGGAAGTTATGGCTATTCAGATGGGTGCGCGTTGTCTTCGACGCCATCAGGCCAACGCTACGGCACCTATCAGCACCGCAATCGTGAAGACGATAGTACCATGGAGGCATATCCTGAGGAAGGCACTGTCTCGGTACATCCTGGGTGGTACGCGGTCCCGGATCATGCCATGACGGTGCTGAGGATGCGGCACTGTTAGAATGTCGCAAGGACGACGTAGAATTTGACCTGACCTGTTCTTCTTGGGTTTTATATTTTATATTTATTTTTTTGAAATGTGGTTTTCTCCATTTTCGCCCTTCTGGGTGTACCCCATGTGATTCTGCCCCTGGCAAAAAAAACTTGGCCCAAGACTGGATCCGGACGGGGAAGTTATGGCCATTCAGATGGGTGTGCGATGTCTTCGACCCCATCCGGCCAACGCTCCGGGACCCATCAGCACCGCAATCATGAAGACGATAATACCGGGAGGCATATCCTGAGGAAGGCACTGTCTTGGAACATCCTGGGTGGTACGCGGTCTCGGATCATGCCGCGACGGTGCCGAGGATGCGGCACTGCAAGAATGTCGCAAGGAGGACGTTGAATTTGACCTGACCGGTTCTTCTTGGGTTTTATGTTTTATATTTATTTTTTTGAAATGTGGTTTTCTCCATTTTCGCCATTCAGGGTGTGCCCCATGTGATTCTGCACCTGGCAAAAAAAACTTGGCCCAAAACTGGATCCGGACGGGGAAGTTATGGCCATTCAGATGGGTGCGCGTTGTCTTCGACCCCATCCGGCCCACGCTACGGCGCCTATCAGCACCGCAATCGTGAAGACGATAGTACCATGGAGGCATATGCTGAGGAAGGCGCTGTCTCGGTACATCCTGGGTGGTACGCAGTCCTGGATCATGCCGCGACGGTGCAGAGGATGCGGCAGTGTTAGAATGTCGCAAGGACGACGTTGAATTTGACCTGACCTGTTCTTCTTGGGTTTTATATTTTATATATATTTTTTTGAGATGTGGTTTTCTCCATTTTCACCCTTCTGGTGTGCCCCATGTGATTCTGCACTTGGCAAAAAAAACTTGGCCCAAGACTGGATCCGGACGGGGAAGTTATGGCCATTCAGATGGGTGCACAATGTCTTCGACCCCATCCGGCCAACGCTCCGGTACCTATCAGCACCGCAATCACGAAGACGATAGTACCGGGAGGCATACCCTGAGGAAGGCACTGTCTCGGAACATCCTGGGTGGTACGCGGTCCTGGATCATGCCGCGACGGTGCCCAGGATGCGGCACTGTTAGAATGTCGCAAGGAGGACGTTGAATTTGACCTGACCGGTTCTTCTTGGGTTTTATATTTTATATTTATTTTTTTGAAATGTGGTTTTCTCCATTTTCGGCCTTCGGGGTGTGCCCCATGTGATTCTACAGCTGGCAAAAAAAACTTGGCCCAAAACTGGATCCGGAAGGGGAAGTTATGGCCATTCAGATGGGTGCGCGTTGTCTTCGACCCCATCCGGCCAACGCTACGGCACCTAGCAGCACCGCAATCGTGAAGACGATAGTACCATGGAGGCATATCCTGAGGAAGACACTGTCTCAGAACATCCTGGGTGGTACGCAGTCCCAGATCATGCCGCGACGTTGCTGAGGATGCGGCATTATTAGAATGTCGCAAGGACGACGTTGAAATTGACCTGACCGGTTCTTCTTGGGTTTTATATTTTATATTTATTTTTTTGAAATGTGATTTTCTCCATTTTCGCCCTTCAGGGGGTGCCCCATGTGATTCTGCACTTGGCAAAAAAAACTTGGCCCAAAACTGGATCCGGACAGGGATGTTATGGCCATTCAGATGGGTGCGCGGTGTCTTCGACCCCATCCGGCCAACCCTACGGGACCTATTAGCACCGCAATCGTGAACATGATAGTACTAGGGAGGCATATCCTGAGAAAGGCACTGTCTCGGAACATCCTGCGTGGTACATGGTCCCAGATCATGCCGCGACGGTGCCGAGGAGGCGACACGGTTAGAATGTCGCAAGGAGGACGTTGAATTTGACCTGACCGGTACTTCATGGGTTTTATATTTTATTTTTATTTTTTTTGAAATGTGGTTTTCTTAATTTTCGCCATTCAAGGTGTGCCCCATGTGATTCTGCACCTGGCAAAAAGAACTTGGCCCAAAACTGGATCCGGACGGGGAAGTTATGGCCATTCAGATGGTTGCGCGGTGTCTTCGACCCCATCCGGCCAACGCTACGGCACCTATCAGCACCGCAATCGTGAAGACGATAGTACCGGGGTGGCATATCCTGAGGTAGGCACTGTCTCGGAACATCCTGGGTGGTACACGGTCCCGGATCATGCCGCGACGGTGCCGAGGATGCGGCACTGTTAGAATGTCGCAAGGACGACGTTGAATTTGACCTGACCTGTTCTTCTTGGGTTTTATATTTTATATTTATTTTGTTTGAAATGTGGTTTTCTCCATTTTCACCCTTCTGGGTGTGCCCCATGTGATTCTGCACCTGGCAAAAAAAAATTTGGCCCAAATCTGGATCTGGACGGGGAAGTTATGGCCATTCAGATGGGTGCGCCGTGTCTTCGACCTCATCCGGCCAACGCTACGGCACCTATCAGCACCGCAATCGTGAAGACGATAGTACCGGGGAGGCATATCCTGAGCAAGGCACTATCTCGAAACATCCTGGGTGGTATGCGGTCCCAGATCATGCCGCGACGGTGCCGAGGAGGCGGCACGGTTAGAATGTCACAAGGACGACGTTGAAATTGACGTGACCGGTTCTTCTTGGGTTTTATATTTTATATTTATTTTTTTGAAATGTAATTTTCTCCATTTTCGCCCTTCAAGGGGTGCCCCATGTGATTCTGCACTTGGCAAAAAAAACTTGGCCCAAAACTGGATCCGGACGGGGAAGTTATGGCCATTCAGATGGGTGCGCCGTGTCTTCGACCCCATCCGGCCAACCCTACGGGACCTATCAGCACCGCAATCGTGAAGATGATAGTACTAGGTAGGCATATCTTGAGAAAGGCACTGTCTCGGAACATCCTGCGTGGTACACGGTCCTAGATCATGCCGAGACGGTGCCGAGGAGGCGGCACGGTTAGAATGTCGCAAGGAGGACGTTGAATTTGACCTGACCGGTTCTTCATGGGTTTTATATTTTATTTTTATTTTTTTTTGAAATGTGGTTTTCTTAATTTTCGCCATTCAGGGTGTGCCCCATGTGATTCTGCACCTGGCAAAAAAAACTTGGCCCAAAACTGGATCCGGACGGGGAAGTTATGGCCATTCAGATGGGTGCACAATGTCTTCGACCCCATCCGGCCAACGCTCCGGTACCTATCAGCACCGCAATCACGAAGACGATAGTACCGGGAGGCATACCCTGAGGAAGGCACTGTCTCGGAACATCCTGGGTGGTACGCGGTCCTGGATCATGCCGCGACGGTGCCCAGGATGCGGCACTGTTAGAATGTCGCAAGGAGGACGTTGAATTTGACCTGACCGGTTCTTCTTGGGTTTTATATTTTATATTTATTTTTTTGAAATGTGGTTTTCTCCATTTTCGGCCTTCGGGGTGTGCCCCATGTGATTCTACAGCTGGCAAAAAAAACTTGGCCCAAAACTGGATCCGGAAGGGGAAGTTATGGCCATTCAGATGGGTGCGCGTTGTCTTCGACCCCATCCGGCCAACGCTACGGCACCTATCAGCACCGCAATCGTGAAGACGATAGTACCATGGAGGCATATCCTGAGGAAGACACTGTCTCAGAACATCCTGGGTGGTACGCAGTCCCAGATCATGCCGCGACGTTGCTGAGGATGCGGCATTATTAGAATGTCGCAAGGACGACGTTGAAATTGACCTGACCGGTTCTTCTTGGGTTTTATATTTTATATTTATTTTTTTGAAATGTGATTTTCTCCATTTTCGCCCTTCAGGGGGTGCCCCATGTGATTCTGCACTTGGCAAAAAAAACTTGGCCCAAAACTGGATCCGGACAGGGATGTTATGGCCATTCAGATGGGTGCGCGGTGTCTTCGACCCCATCCGGCCAACCCTACGGGACCTATTAGCACCGCAATCGTGAACATGATAGTACTAGGGAGGCATATCCTGAGAAAGGCACTGTCTCGGAACATCCTGCGTGGTACATGGTCCCAGATCATGCCGCGACGGTGCCGAGGAGGCGACACGGTTAGAATGTCGCAAGGAGGACGTTGAATTTGACCTGACCGGTACTTCATGGGTTTTATATTTTATTTTTATTTTTTTTGAAATGTGGTTTTCTTAATTTTCGCCATTCAAGGTGTGCCCCATGTGATTCTGCACCTGGCAAAAAGAACTTGGCCCAAAACTGGATCCGGACGGGGAAGTTATGGCCATTCAGATGGTTGCGCGGTGTCTTCGACCCCATCCGGCCAACGCTACGGCACCTATCAGCACCGCAATCGTGAAGACGATAGTACCGGGGTGGCATATCCTGAGGTAGGCACTGTCTCGGAACATCCTGGGTGGTACACGGTCCCGGATCATGCCGCGACGGTGCCGAGGATGCGGCACTGTTAGAATGTCGCAAGGACGACGTTGAATTTGACCTGACCTGTTCTTCTTGGGTTTTATATTTTATATTTATTTTGTTTGAAATGTGGTTTTCTCCATTTTCACCCTTCTGGGTGTGCCCCATGTGATTCTGCACCTGGCAAAAAAAATTTGGCCCAAATCTGGATCTGGACGGGGAAGTTATGGCCATTCAGATGGGTGCGCCGTGTCTTCGACCTCATCCGGCCAACGCTACGGCACCTATCAGCACCGCAATCGTGAAGACGATAGTACCGGGGAGGCATATCCTGAGCAAGGCACTATCTCGAAACATCCTGGGTGGTATGCGGTCCCAGATCATGCCGCGACGGTGCCGAGGAGGCGGCACGGTTAGAATGTCACAAGGACGACGTTGAAATTGACGTGACCGGTTCTTCTTGGGTTTTATATTTTATATTTATTTTTTTGAAATGTGATTTTCTCCATTTTCGCCCTTCAAGGGGTGCCCCATGTGATTCTGCACTTGGCAAAAAAAACTTGGCCCAAAACTGGATCCGGACGGGGAAGTTATGGCCATTCAGATGGGTGCGCCGTGTCTTCGACCCCATCCGGCCAACCCTACGGGACCTATCAGCACCGCAATCGTGAAGATGATAGTACTAGGTAGGCATATCTTGAGAAAGGCACTGTCTCGGAACATCCTGCGTGGTACACGGTCCTAGATCATGCCGAGACGGTGCCGAGGAGGCGGCACGGTTAGAATGTCGCAAGGAGGACGTTGAATTTGACCTGACCGGTTCTTCATGGGTTTTATATTTTATTTTTATTTTTTTTTGAAATGTGGTTTTCTTAATTTTCGCCATTCAGGGTGTGCCCCATGTGATTCTGCACCTGGCAAAAAAAACTTGGCCCAAAACTGGATCCGGACGGGGAAGTTATGGCCATTCAGATGGGTGCGCGGGGTCTTCGACCCCATCCGGCCAACGCTACGGCACCTATCAGCACCGCAATCGTGAAGACGATAGTACCGGGGTGGCATATCCTGAGGTAGGCACTGTCTCGGAACATCCTGGGTGGTATGCGGTCCCGGATCATGCCGCGACGGTGCCGAGGATGCGGCACTGTTAGAATGTCGCAAGGACGACGTTGAATTTGACCTGACCTGTTCTTCTTGGGTTTTATATTTTATATTTATTTTGTTTGAAATGTGGTTTTCTCCATTTTCACCCTTCTGGGTGTGCCCCATGTGATTCTGCACCTGGCAAAAAAAATTTGGCCCAAATCTGGATCTGGACGGGGAAGTTATGGCCATTCAGATGGGTGCGCCGTGTCTTCGACCCCATCCGGCCAACGCTACGGCACCTATCAGCACCGCAATCGTGAAGACGATAGTACCGGGGAGGCATATCCTGAGCAAGGCACTATCTCGAAACATCCTGGGTGGTATGCGGTCCCAGATCATGCCGCGACGGTGCCGAGGAGGCGGCACGGTTAGAATGTCGCAAGGACGACGTTGAAATTGACCTGACCGGTTCTTCTTGGGTTTTATATTTTATATTTATTTTTTTGAAATGTGATTTTCTCCATTTTCGCCCTTCAGGGGGTGCCCCATGTGATTCTGCACTTGGCAAAAAAAACTTGGCCCAAAACTGGATCCGGACGGGAAGTTATGGCCATTCAGATGGGTGCGCCGTGTCTTCGTCCCCATCCGGCCAACGCTACGGCACCTATCAGCACCGCAATCATGAAGACGATAGTACCGGGGAGGCATATCCTGAGGAAGGCACTATCTCGAAACATCCTGGGTGGTATGCGGTCCCAGATCATGCCGCGACGGTGCCGAGGAGGCGGCACGGTTAGAATGTCGCAAGGACGACGTTGAAATTGACCTGACCGGTTCTTCTTGGGTTTTATATTTTATATTTATTTTTTTGAAATGTGATTTTTCTCCATTTTCGCTCTTCAGGGGGTGCCCCATGTGATTCTGCACTTGGCAAAAAAAACTTGGCCCAAAACTGGATCCGGACGGGGAAGTTATGGCCATTCAGATGGGTGCACGGTGTCTTCGACCCCATCCGGCCAACCCTACGGGACCTATCAGCACCGCAATCGTGAAGATGATAGTACTAGGTAGGCATATCTTGAGAAAGGCACTGTCTCGGAACATCCTGCGTGGTACACGGTCCTAGATCATGCCGAGACGGTTCCGAGGAGGCGGCACGGTTAGAATGTCGCAAGGAGGACGTTGAATTTGACCTGACCGGTTCTTCATGGGTTTTATATTTTATTTTTATTTTTTTTGAAATGTGGTTTTCTCAATTTTCGCCATTCAGGGTGTGCCCCATGTGATTCTGCACCTGGCAAAAAAAACTTGGCCCAAAACTGGATCCGGACGGGGAAGTTATGGCCATTCACATGGTTGCGCGGTGTCTTTGACCCCATCCGGCCAACGCTACGGCACCTATCAGCACCGCAATCGTGAAGACGATAGTACCGGGGTGGCATATCTTGAGGTAGGCGCTGTCTCGGAACATCCTGGGTGGTACGCGGTCCCGGATCATGCCGCGACGGTGCCGAGGATGCGGCACTGTTAGAATGTCGCAAGGACGACGTTGAATTTGACCTGACCTGTTCTTCTTGGGTTTTATATTTTACATTTATTTTGTTTGAAATGTGGTTTTCTCCATTTTCGCCCTTCTGGGTGTGCCCCATGTGATTCTGCACCTGGCAAAAAAAATTTGGCCCAAATCTGGATCTAGACGGGGAAGTTATGGCCATTCAGATGGGTGCGCCGTGTCTTCGACCCCATCCGGCCAACGCTACGGCACCTATCAGCACCGCAATCGTGAAGACGATAGTACCGGGGAGGCATATCCTGAGGAAGGCACTATCTCGAAACATCCTGGGTGGTATGCGGTCCTAGATCATGCTGCGATGGTGCCGAGGAGGCGGCACGGTTAGAATGTCGCAAGGACGACGTTGAAATTGACCTGACCGGTTCTTCTTGGGTTTTATATTTTATATTTATTTTTTTGAAATGTGAATTTCTCCATTTTCGCCCATCAGGGGGTGCCCCATGTGATTCTGCACTTGGCAAAAAAAACTTGGCCCAAAACTGGATCCGGACGGGGAAGTTATGGCCATTTAGATGGGTGCGCGGTGTCTTCGACCCCATCCGGCCAACCCTACGGGACCTATCAGCGCCGCAATCGTGAAGATGATAGTACTCGGTAGGCATATCTTGAGAAAGGCACTGTCTCGGAACATCCAGCGTGGTACACGGTCCCAGATCATGCCGCGACGGTGCCGAGGAGGCGGCACGATTAGAATGTCGCAAGGAGGACGTTAAATTTGACCTGACCGGTTCTTCATGGGTTTTATATTATATTTTTATTTTTTTTGAAATGTGGTTTTCTCAATTTTCGCCATTCAGGGTGTGCCCCATGTGATTCTGCACCAGGCAAAAAAACTTGGCCCAAAACTGCATCCAGACGGGGAAGTTATGGCCATTCAGATGGGTGTGCGGTGTCTTCGACCCCATCCGACCAACGCTACGGCTCCTATCAGCACCGCAATCGTGAAGACGATAGTACCGGGGAGGCATATCCTGAGGAAGGCACTGTCTCGGAACATCCTGGGTGGTACGCGGTCCCAGATCATGCCGCGACGGTGTCGAGGATGCGGCACTGTTAGAATGTCGCAAGGAGGACGTTGAATTTGACCTGACCGGTTCTTCTTGGGTTTTATATTTTATATTTATTTTTTTTGAAATGTGGTTTTCTCCATTTTCGCCATTCAGGGTGTGCCCCATGTGATTCTGCACCTGGCAGAAAAACTTGGCCCAAAACTGGATCCGGACGGGGAAGTCTCAGATGGGTGCGCGGTGTCTTCGACCCCATCCGGCCAACGCTACGGGACCTATCAGCACCGCAATCGTGAAGACGATAGTACTAGGTAGGCATTTCCTGAGAAAGGCACTGCCTCGGAATATCCTGCGTGGTACGCGGTCCCGGATCATGCCGCGACGGTGCCGAGGATGCGGCACTGTTAGAATGTCGCAAGGACGACGTTGAATTTGACCTGACCGGTTCTTCTTGGGTTTTATATTTTATATTTATTTTGTTTGAAATGTGGTTTTCTCCATTTTCGCCCTTCTGGGTGTGCCCCATGTGATTCTGCACCTGGCAAAAAAATTTTGGCCCAAATCTGGATCTGGACGGGGAAGTTATGGCCATTCAGATGGGTGCGACGTGTCTTCGACCCCATCCGGCCAACGCTACGGCACCTATCAGCACCGCAATCGTGAAGACGATAGTACCGGGGAGGCATATCCTGAGGAAGGCACTCTCTCGAAACATCCTGGGTGGTATGCGGTCCCAGATCATGCCGCGACGGTGCCGAGGAGGCGGCACGGTTAGAATGTCGCAAGGACGACGTTGAAATTGACCTGACCGGTTCTTCTTGGGTTTTATATTTTATATTTATTTTTTTGAAATGTGATTTTCTCCATTTTCGCCCTTCAGGGGGTGCCCCATGTGATTCTGCACTTGGCAAAAAAAACTTGGCCCAAAACTGGATCCGGACGGGGAAGTTATGGCCATTCAGATGGGTGCACGGTGTCTTCGACCCCATCCGGCCAATGCTACGGCACCTATCAGCACCGCAATCGTGAAGACGATAGTACCGGGGTGGCATATCCTGAGGTAGGCACTGTCTCGGAACATCCTGGGTGGTACACGGTCCCGGATCATGCCGCGACGGTGCCGAGGATGCGGCACTGTTAGAATGTCGCAAGGACGACGTTGAATTTGACCTGACCTGTTCTTCTTGGGTTTTATATTTTATATTTATTTTTTTTGAAATGTGGTTTTCTCCATTTCCGCCATTCAGGGTGTGCCCCATGTGATTCTGTACCTGGCAGAAAAACTTGGCCCAAAACTGGATCCGGACGGGGAAGTCTCAGATGGGTGCGCGGTGTCTTCGACCCCATCCGGCCAACGCTACGGGACCTATCAGCACCGCAATCGTGAAGATGATAGTACTATGCAGGCATATCCTGAGGAAGGCACTGTCTCGGAACATCCTGGGTGGTACGCGGTCCTGGATCATGCCGCCACGGTGTCGAGGATGCGGCACTGTTAGAATGTCGCCAGGAGGACGTTGAATTTGACCTGACCTGTTCTTCTTGGGTTTTATATTTTATATTTATTTTTTTTGAAATGTGGTTTTCTCCATTTTCGCCATTCAGGGTGTGCCCCATGTGATTCTGCACCTGGCAAAAAAACTTGGCCCAAAACCGCATCCGGACGGGGAAGTTATGGCCATACAGATGGGTGCGCCGTGTCTTCGACCCCATCCAGCCAACGCTCCGGGACCTATCAGCACCGGAATCATGAAGACGATAGTACCGGGGAGGCATATCCTGAGGAAGGCACTGTCTGGAAACATCCAGGGTGGTACACGGTCCCGGATCATGCAGCGACGGTGCCGAGGATGCGGCACTGTTAGAATCTCGCAAGGAGGACGTTGAATTTGACCTGACCGGTTCTTCTTGGGTTTTATATTTTATATTTATTTTTTTTGAAATGTGGTTTTCTCCATTTTTGCCATTCAGGGTGTGGCCCATGTGATTCTGCACCTGGCAAAAAAACCTAGCCCAAAACTGGATCCGGATGGGGAAGTTATGGCCATTCAGATGGGTGCGCGGTGTCTTCGACCCCATCCGACCAACGCTACTGCACCAATCAGCACCGCAATCGTGAAGACGATTGTCGGTACCCAGCTAACCGGGTACCCGCTTACACTAGACGAAGATCACTAAGGGAGGTAACTACTGCAGTACAAGGAGGGCCTAAGGCCGCATACAGATGGGCCCGGCCAACTCCTTGGGAAAGCTGGGCCACGCACCCGGCCCACAGGGGAGGCCACGCGACGAGAGGTCCGGACCTCTCGGGCCGGAGCCGGCGCCCCCGGTGGTCCGGGGCCGCCACGTGCCCGCAGAAGCGCGTGGATGTCCAGAGCCAGCGCCCTCGGTGGTCCGAGGGCGCCACATGCCCGCAGAGCACGTGGAGGTCCGGAGCCAGCACCTTCGGTGGTCCGGGGCCGCCACGTGCCCATAGGGCACGGGAAGGTCTCGCGATGCCACGTGCCCACAGGGCACGAGCCGGGGCTTTCAACCGGGCGCCTCGCCCACCTGCCGCATTTATTGCGGGCAGGCGGACGTGCCCGATGCCGCTGACACCGCCGCTGTCAGGCTGGCACGCCCCGATGCTGCTGACACCACGAGTGTCAGACGGGCGTGCCCCCGTTACCCGCCGCCGATGCCGCTGTCTGACAGGCGTGCCCCCGTCGCCCGCCGACGCCGCCGCTGTCAGACAGGCGTGCCCCCGTCGCCCGCCGACGCCGCCGCTGTCAGGCGGGCGTGCCCCCATCGCCGCTGGCACCGCCGCTGGCAGGCGGTGGCGGCGAGGCAAAGGGGCGCGCCTTACCAAGGCGCGGCGGCGATAACAGGGCACTACAGTTGATTTCCCCAGCTACACTGGGGGCTATATTGAGTAAACAAGTACGCTGTACACATCATGAGCCGCGCCACGCGCGGCGGCCGCGCTCAGCCTAATACTAGGTAGCGGCGCCGCAACGCTACTACGAGCGTCCCATCCTGTCACGCGTGCGCACCGCCTGCCCCTCGGCCTCTGAAACCCATCAGCGGGTTTAGCAGCCGATGGGACAAGGCGGCGTGAGGAAGGACAATATGGCGGATCTCTAGGCCACTACGGCGGTACAGGCGCAAGGCATGGGAGCGTTGGAAATCAGGCACAGGATAGAACTGTAGCATAGAGGAAATGGGCCGGGACCACCTGTCGGGGCCCGGCCACCATGTACATGCCCCCCTTGGGCTATAAAAGGGGAGACATACGCAACACAGAGGGACACGCTGGACAGACGCTCCTCGATCTCCTCAAGCTAGATACACAGACCCAGACAGGCTCAGAGATTCCTCTGAAGGCCCATGAAATACATGAACACACCCCATAGTGGACGTTGGGTATTACGCTCCGGCGGCCCGAACCACTCTAAATCCTCTCGCCACCATCGTGCCACCATTGACTAGCTAACAATGATTGCTCCCCCTAACTACTCTCCGTACTTAGGATCTCGGCCGGGTGCATTCCGCCACCTGACCAGGAGCACGTCCGCTCCGACATTTGGCGCGCCAGGTAGGGGGGTAAGCATCAGTTAGCATCATCCCTCACCGCATGATGGTGCGCATCCGCGATTTCCATGAGGATGCAGCCGCATCAGAGGAGGTGGCCTCGACTGGGTCGCAGGCCTCCCCCCTCCATTCTGAGGGCGCGGCGCGGACGCCACGGCTCCCTCGGCGCCCCGCGGGGGGCGCCGCTGCTGCAAATACTGCAGTGACAAGCGCTGTAGCGGCAAACGCCGCCACGGCGAAGCCCGCTGCTGCCAGCGGCCCGCTCGCCACAGCTAGGGAGCTGCTTCGTAACCCCCCGGGGCCGACAGCCTCACCTAGCGCCCTGGCACAGTGGCGAAGCGATGTGGATCGCCTGATCCACCTAGCTGAGGTCACCCCTGGCCCAGCTAGGACTAGGTCACGACTCCCTCCCAGCAGCGGGGGGAGGTCGAACTGCCGCAGGCAGCACGATGCGGCAACATCCGCGTGCTCCCCCTCAGTAAGGAGCGCGCAAACGGAAGACCTGCGAGCCGAGCTCAACGGCCGGCGAGCAGGCACCCCCACCACCGTGGAGCAACCACGGGTGCAGCCGAGCGCCACCAAGGGCAAGAACCTTGACGCGGCGTTCGCCGCTGCAGCGCCTAAGCCCCCGGCCTACGCACCACCCCCGGTTGGCGTGCAGACGCCACCAGGGGTCGTATCGGTTGGAGTTGGCTGCGTCGCACTCGCGGACAGCCTCCGCTCCGCGCGCTGGCCGCAGAAGTTCCGGCCGCACCTGCCGAAAAAGTACGACGGGAATACCAACCCGTCAGAATTCCTGTAGGTGTACGTCACCGCTATCACAGCGGCCGGCGGAGACGATGCCGTCATGGCGTCATACTTCCATGTCGCCTTGTCTGGGCCGGCCCGGACTTGGCTCATGAACCTGACCCCCAGGTCAATCCGGTCCCGGGAAGAGCTCTGCACTCTGTTCCAGGCGAATTTCGCGAGTGCGTGCCAGCAGTACGACGTGGAGGCCCACCTCCATGCAGTACGTCAGGAGCCTGGCGAATCCCTCCGAGCGTTCATCGCTCGTTTCGGCAAGGTGCGGGGGATAATCCCTCGCATCTCCGACGCGTCCATCATCACAGCCTTCCGGCAAGGCGTCCGTGATGAGAAGATGCTGGAGAAACTGGCGACCCGCCAAGTACAGGACGTCGCCACCCTGTACGCGCTGGCGGACAAGTGCGCTAGGGCCGCAGAGGGGCATGCGTGGCACTCCCCACAACAGGACAGGACTGTCCAGCCAGGCGCCTCTGCCGGTGCCGCCCGAGAAAGTGGCAAGAAAAAGAAGAAGGGGCGACGCCCTGAGAGGTTCCTGGAGGGGGCCCCTGTCGCGGCGGCAGCACCTGGAGGCCGCGACACCGGCGTCAAGCGCCCAAGGCAACAGGCGCGGAACAGTGGCGGCTCATGCCCTGTTCATCCCAACAGCGGTCACAGCGCCGCCGACTGCCGCGAGATACAAAAGCTCGTGCAGCGGTGCCTCAGTGACCGCCGAGAGCGTCCGGCCAAGGATGACTCACCCCCACGCCAGCGCCCTGGCAAGGGGAAGGCTACCAGCGACGGTGGGCCCACCGCTGGGGGCAAGGAGATGGGCTATCAGCCCCCGGAGCGGGAGCTCAAGAGCGTCTACGCTCTAGGCCACTCCAGCTCCAAATCCAGCGACAACGAACGTCGCAAGAAGCTATACGTCATGTACATCGGAAGTTGGGCGGTCTCTTCCCGGCGGGACGTGAAGGCCCTGCGTCGAGAAGTCCTCTCGGTCAGGCCGAGCGTCCCTGGGGTGGCTCCACACCACAAGTGGAGAGACACCACCATTTCCTTCGTGCCGGCCGACTGCCCAGAGAACATGGCTGGGGCTGGCGTACTTCCGATCATCACATCGCCGGTGGTCGCCAACATACGGCTCCACCACGTGTTGATTGACGGCGGAGCCGCCCTCAACATCATCAGCCACGCAGCCTTCAAACAGCTGCAGATTCCGAAGTCGCTCCTGGCTCCGACGCGCCTGTTCTCCGGCGTGGGTCCGGTGCCGATCTACCCGAAAGGAAAGATCGACCTGCCGGTCACCTTCGGGACCCCGGAGAAGTTCCGCATAGAGAACGTCCAGTTCGACGTCGCGAAAGTCAACCTGCCGTTCAACGCCATCATTGGCAGACCGGCGCTGTACCGCTTCATGGCTGTTGCTCATTACGGGTACTTGGTCGTGAAGATGCCGTCCCCGGCGGGGGTTCTCACCGTGCTGGGAGACCGCCACGCAGCCGTCGCCGCAGTAGACAAGCTCCATGCTCTCGCTACTGACGCAACGAACCCGGCGGGGGACAACCCCTTGATCTCTCGGGCCAAGCTTCCTGTTAAGGAACCAAAGGTGCCCAAGGTACGCCCTTCCGACCCCGAGGACGTGCCAGTCAAGACCGTCCAGATCGGGGCGGAACCCTCCCTGACCACCCGCATTGCAGGGAATCTGGGAGAGAAATAGGGAGACGCGCTCGTTACTTTCCTCCGGGCAAATGTCGACGTGTTCGCCTGGGAACCGTCGCAGATGCCTGGGATCCCTAGGGAAGTGATTGAGCACCTTCTGAAGATCAACCCAGACGCCAAGCCGGTGCGGCAAAAACCACGGAGGCAGTCCGTGGAGCGCCAGGACTTCATCCGTCAGGAGGTCCGGAAGCTCCTGGACGCAGGCTTCATCGAGGAGGTCCATCACCCCGAGTGGCTGGCCAACCCCGGGGTCATCCCCAAGGCGAACAGGAAGCTTCGGATGTGTATCGACTACACCAGCCTCAACAAAGTATGTCCTCCAGACCCTTATCCCCTCCCGCGCATAGACCAGATAGTAGATTCCACCTCCGGGTGTGAACTCTTGTCTTTTTTGGATGCGTACTCTGGGTTTCATCAGATCCAGATGGATGAGGAGGATAAGAGGCATACAGCCTTCGTAACAGTAGACGGGTTGTATTGTTACGTTGTGATGCCATATGGTCTGAGGAATGCTTTGCCTACGTTTCTACGTGCCATGAATTTCACGTTCCATGACCTGATCAGAAACATAGTAGAGGTCTATGTCGATGACATTGTCGTCAAGACCAGGGTAGGGTCGGCCTTGATGGAAGACCTGGCCCTTGTTTTCGACAGATTGCGCACAACGCGCACGAAGTTGAACCCCGAGAAATGCGTCTTTGGCGTCTCGGCTGGTAAGCTGTTAGGTTTCCTAGTGTCACATCGCAGCATTGAGGCAAACCCAACCAAGATCAGGGCAATCGAGGCTATGCGGCCGCCGGCCTGCATCAAGGACCTCCAGAAACTCACTGGGTCCTTGGCAGCCCTCAGCCGATTTATCTCAAGGCTAGCCGAGAGAGCCCTGCCCTTCTTCAAGCTTTTGAGGAAGTCCGGACCATTCATATGGACCGAAGAGGCTGAACAAGACTTCCAGGAGTTGAAACAGCATCTCACTACTCTGCCCGTTTTAGTGGCGCCAGAGTGTGGTGAGACCCTGTTTCTCTACCTCGCGGCGACATCTGAGGTAGTAAGCATGGTCTTGGTCGCCGAGCGACCAGCCCATTCCCACGAGGGAGACACCGGGGTCTCCCAAGTGGAAGGTGGTGGGCCGCCCACCACAGGAGCTGCAGCCGGCCCCGATACCGGAGGTCCGGTTGGCACGCTGCCCTGCCAAGGCGGTAAGCCACCAGAAACTGGAGGCCAAGCCGCCCAGGGGGCTGGCCTGGCAGGGGGAGATGGTCTCAGACCTGCCACTAGGGTCTGGACCACCCAGAAGCCAGTCTATTACGTCAGTGAAGTCCTCCACGGGGTGAAGGCCAGGTATCTGGAAGCTCACAAGTTCGCCTACGCATTACTTATTGCTTCCAGAAAGTTGCGCCACTATTTCCAGGCGCATAAGGTTGTCGTGGTGACCTCTTACCCATTAAGAGCAATCCTGCGCAATTCTAACGCTACTGGGAATATCGCCAAATGGGCTGCGGAGCTGGCAGAGTTCCAGCTCGACTTCCAGCCCCGGAGTGCTGCCAAGAGCCAAGTCTTGGCCGACTTCATCGCAGAGTGGACTCCCACCGCCTCAGAATCTGGAGGTCCGCAGGCCGAGGCGGAACCTTCCCAGCCGGACAGGACCGTCCGGGTTTTCACCAAGCCGCACTAGACTCTCTTCTTCAATGGGTCCGCCCGCGAAAAAGGGTCCGGAGCAGGGGTGGCCCTCGAGGACCCAAACGGGGATCAGGTGAAGTACATAGTATGCTTCGGATTCAAAGCCACTAACAACATGGCGGAATACGAAGGCTTGATCTTTGGGCTCATGATCGCTCAGTCACTGGGGATCAAGCAGCTCCTGGTTAAGGGGGATTCCCAATTGGTGATCAAACAGGTCCGGGGGGAGTGCTGCTGCAATAACCCCCAGCTTGCAGCATACCTCATGCGAGTGAGGGAGCTCGAGAAGGACTTCGAGGTCCTGGAACTGCAGCACGTTCCCAGGAACCTCAACTCAGTGGCAGATGACCTCTCCGCGAGGGCATCGACTCGGGGCCCAGTACCCGAGGGTGTCTTCAAAAGACAGCTGCTGAGACCAACCGCCTAGCCAGCCGAACTGGGCGAAGGGGGCAGAACTAGCACCTCGAAGCTAGCAGTCCCGGTGGTCCTCCATCTCTGGAGCCCACCAAGGATCGTGTGGACTGATGACCCCGGCATGTCATCAGGGACACATCCAATAGCTCAGGGCAGTCCCGATGCACGGATCTCAGAGATCCGGGACTACCTGAAGGACAAAATCCTTCCCGAAGAACGTGTGTCTGCTAAGCGCATAGTGCGGTTGGCTAAACGCTACACGCTAGTAGAAGGGGATCTCTACAGGCGTGGCGCCAATGGCATCCTCATGCGATGCATAACCCGGGAGGAGGGCCGCGATTTACTCGCGGAGATCCATGGAGGCGAGTGCGGGAATCATTCAGGGTCCCGTACGCTGGTCGGTAAAGCCTTTCGGCATGGCTTTTACTGGCCGACAGTGCTCCAGGATGCAGCTGAGCTAGTAAGGTCCTGCAAGGCGTGTCAGTTCCACGCAAAGCAGATACACACACCGGCTCAGTCTCTGCAGATGATTCCACCCTCTTGGCCCTTCGTGGTATGGGGGGTGGACATCCTGGGACCTTTCCCTAGAGCTGTCGGTGGGTATTGGTACCTCTACGTCGCCATTGACAAATTCACAAAATGGCCTGAGGTGACCCCAGTAGTGAGCATCACCCAAGGAACTGAAACAGCTTTCCTTAAGTCCATTGTGTGCCGGTTCGGCGTCCCTAGCCGTATTATAACGGACAACGGGACCCAGTTCACGAGCCGGGTCTTCCAGGACTACTGCGACGGCGTTGGCGTCCAGTTATGCTTCGCCTCTGTAGCACATCCTAGGAGCAATGGACAGGTCGAGAGAGCTAACGCAGAAATCCTCAAGGGACTCAGAACCCGCACCTTCAACTGCTTGCAAAAGCACGGTGCGAAGTGGGTTGATGAGCTCCCCTGCGTGCTATGGGGGATCCGGACCACACCCAGTCGAGCAACCGGGGAAACCCCATTCTTCCTGGTATACGGGGCCGAGGCATGCCTCCCACCAGAAATACTCTTGGGCTCCCCACGGGTCCAAGCTTTTGATGAATCTTTGCAGGAACAAGCAAGGTGCGACGACGTCGACCTTGTCGAGGAGCAAAGATGGCAGGCTGCAATCCGAAACGCACGGTACAAGCAATCGCTCAAACGCTATCATGAGCGAACCGTGCGGGGCAGGGTGCTCCAACCTAGAGACCTGGTCCTGAGGCGCGTCTTGAGCCGAAAAGGGCGCAACAAACTCTCCCCCAGCTGGGAAGGCCCCTTCAAGGTGACAGAAGTTTGTCGCCCCAGTTGCGTTCGCCTCGCCACGGAGGAAGGAGTTCCGCTGCCGAACCCTTGGAATATAGAGCACCTCCGTAAGTTTTATCCGTAGGCAAGAAATTCATGGCTACCCCTTTTTCTTTTTGTAAGCTAAATAGGATCACCATGTGGACCAGAGCGGTGAAGGTCCGCCCTTGTAATCCCGACCTCTGGCTAACATCACATGACACCCTGTACCGCTTGTTTAAAGAAAGAGTTTAGCCCTGAAATTCTTGTCTCCGCTATTACCCTACTGCTTGCTCAGCTGCCATCTGTTTCAATTTTTCCTAACCCCTGCGTGGAATCCTGCTCTTGCCAAAAATCTCCTTGGAACCAGCAGGACTTAGCAGTTTGAGTGTGAAGCGGTTGGCACAGAGGCTGGGAAGGAGGTCCGGAATACTGGGTGCCAGGTCCAGAGAAAAGGGGCTCGCCTTGGTAGCACGGAGCTGCCAGCTGTTTAGCCTGGTCTCATACCCTAAGCACTGAACACTCCCTACCACGCCGTGAGTTCCCCCAGTATCAGGAACAGTGCGTTTAGTGCTCCGGACCACCCTCTAAGCTAATGGCACACCCCCTAACCTCAGCAGCTAGGTCCGGCTGCGACTCCGAGGACTTCAAGGCAGTGTGGTTACCTTCTATTTCGCTAAGAGAGGTCCAAACAACTGCAGGACCGGACCAGAGCTAAGGTGTTTTTGGACTAGGATAGTCCAGGGCTGTGTCGCAGTTTTGCCTGGTTCCGCACCCTTAACTCACACACCCTGCTATCCCACGAACAAACATCCTGGCCCCTGGTCTGGACAGAAAACGCTCCGGATCTCGAATAGCGGAAAAGGTCAACTCAGAGCGGGTCCCGTAGGTGCGACACTGACGTTTGCCGTGAGTTGCATGCAGGTCTGGCCTCTGACTTGGTGGTAGCCAGCCTCAAAACTTAGAGCCTACCTACCAAGGGGCCAGGGGGTCAGGTGACAACACACCAGCATGCAGCAAGGAGTAAATGAAGATAAGTCGCAACTATCATTCTTATATTACTTGGCATACTAATGTTTTACATACATAAAAAAAAACAAAACAAAACAGCAAAAGCTGTTGCCCTACGGCGCTGGAGAGGCTCCTGTCCCCAATACATCCGGGTCCTCGTCAGCAGGGGTCCACTGGAACCGGGCGGCAACGACCTCCACCGCCTCCTGCACGCTGTCCCGAGCGGCGGCCTCCGCTTCCTCCACCGGACCAGCGATAACCGGGTGCAAGGAAATGGCGGGGTCGTGGCTCTGGAAACAGACCAGGAGGTGCTTAACCACGAGGCGGCACAGCTCGCGGCCCTCAGCTTCAAGGCGCTCTCCGAGCATGGAGTCCAGGCGCCGGAGTCGCTCCACCGCCGAGTCAAGGACAGGGAGGGCATCCACAATGGTGGACGGCGGCTCTGTCACCCGGATCGGACTCAGTCCAAGCGGTACCAGAGCCGAACTCGCCTCCCCGGCCCAGTCGGCGATGCGTTGGAGGCCGGCGCGCATCTGCTCCCGGTCCTCCACCGCCGCCTGCTGAGCAGCACCCTGCTTCAGCTGCTCCAGAGCGGCCCGCTCAGCCAGCAGCTGCCTCTCCTGGTCCGCCAGCTCCGCTTCCCGGGACTTCACCCAGTCCTCACGGACCTTGAGCGTGGTAGCCTGGTGAGCAGCAGAGTCCCTCAGAGCCTTGGCCGACGCCTCCCGCTGAGCGATGGAGTCCTCGCGGGCCGCAACCGCTGCCTCGCGCTCAACAAGCCTCAGCTTCATCTTGTCGAGCTCGGCGTTGACAGCAGCCTGCCGCTCAGACACCTCCACCAGCTCTTGCCGGCGCTGCTCCATGCCCTTCCACGCGGACTCCAGCTTCGCCTGCTCGAGCTTCAGCCGTGCCTCGCCCACCTCGGCCTGCTTCTCGCGGAGCCCAACCGCGCGCTCCTGGCCAGCGAACCTCTGCAGGTCCTCTTGGAAGGCCACGCGGTCGGCGTCGAGCTCGGTGCGGGCAGTGGAAAGCTCCGCACGGGTCCGTGTGTGCTGGGCGGTGTCGGCTTCGATCTGCTTCCCCAGACGGGCCCGCCAGCCGTCCAGGTCCTCGCGCTCCTGTTGCAGCCGGGCCCACTCCAGCTGGAGCGCCCCCTGGGCGTCGTCCAGGGCCTGGCGCGCCCGACGTAGCACGCGAGGGAGAGGTGCTCCACCCGGCTGGGGCAGGGGCAGGAGCGGCCTACCCAGAACCTCCTCCAGTTCCCCCTCGGCAGGGGGCGGAGATCCGGGGCTGGTCGTCTGGATGGCGGGCGGCGAAGGCTCCGAGGTCCGAGCGTCAGGAGCCGCCTCCGGCGCAGGCCCTTGGGTCGCGACGCCCTCCGGCACTGGGCTGCCTCATGCCTGGGGCTGCGCGCTCGGAGCTGCCCCCTCAGCAGGCACTCCGGGTGCGGTCTCGACCCCCGAGGCGCCCCCCGGCGTCGGTCCACCTAGGGCCTGGGGCCGGACAAACGGGGTGGCCTCCGGTGCAGGCCCCTCGGTCGTAGCCCAGGCCCGCGTGGCGTCTCCCGCCGTCGGACCACCAGGGGCGCACTTCTCTGTCGTGGTCGCCCGGCCACCAGAGCCGCTGGGGGGAGGAACGCCGGCCGGACGTGTCGGCCTAAACAGAAACGCACGGCGGAAGGCTGAGAAACCTGAAAAAAGCTAGCCGTGGTACCGCGAAGTATGCGAAACTAATCTAAAGGGCTTACCTCAAGGTAGGCGCCGACCAGCGGCCACGAAGGCCAGAGCCTCGCCGCGGCTGCCGATCTGCGGTCGGCACTGCCGGTGGCTACTGTTGCCGCGAGCCCGAGGCCGGCGGTGCCGGAAAGGGCCGCCGCTGCTGGTCCGGCGGCGGAGGAGGTGCCCGGCGCTGAGGGTGCCGCTGGCCCAGAGGCGGCGGTGGCACTCGCTCCCCTTGCCCAGAGGAGCTACCTTCCCCCGAGGTCCGCTGACGCTTCAGGTCGGGCTCTGAGACAAAGGTCCCGTCGCCGCGGACCAGCCTTCGCCGCGTCTCCTCACCACCTGCCGGCGGAACGGCGGGGGACGCTGCCACAGGCTCCTTGCCCTTGTCAGCAGGAGCGGTGCCTCTGGCACCAGAACCCCCAACCGGGGCGTCGGCAATGTGGACCCCCCGGTTGGGGTCGCCTCCAAGCTGCCGTGCCGCGAGGCCGCCGTCGTCGAGCGTGGGCATCTCCCGGAGCACCGCCGTCCGCAAGGCCTGGTCGCGGCAGAGCGGCACGATAGCGGACGGTAGGCGCAGCTGCTCCGGAGGGAAGCTCACGTCCGTGACGCACCGCACCCATTCCTCCAGCTGGAGCGGCGTCAGGTCGTGGTCTTCGCCACGTACTACCCGGCTGCAGTCGTTGGAGCCGGTGTAGTTCCACGCCAGCCTTGGCTGCATCTGCAGGGGAGCGAGCCTCCGCCTGAGGAAGTCCACGAGGACGTGCAGTGAGGTCAGGCCGCCGCTGACAAGCTCGGCGATCCTGGCCAGCTCGGGGGAGAACTCGGGTGGCAGATCCGTCGAGGCACCCTCCGGGAGGGGTGCGTCGGGGCTGCTATCCGGGAGAGCCAACCGGTCGTTCGGCTCCGCCCTGACGATCACCCAGTCGTTGCGCTAGTGCTCCCACTTGGCGCTGGCGAAGGTGGGGAGATAGGTCGATCTTCCCCCGGACCCCTTCAGCAGGAAGTAGTAGCGGCCGATCTCCGTCGAGCTCCTCCCGGAACACCTCACCGAGAAGAAGTGGCGGAAGAGCGTCATGCAGGGAGGAACCCCCACGAACATCTTGCAGAAGTGGGCAAAGATTGCCGCATGAAGGATGGAGTGGGGGGTGAGGTGCTGGAGCTACAGCCCAAACGCCTCCAGCACCAGCATGAAGAAAGAAGAAATCGGAATCCCCAAACCACAGTAGAGGTAGGGGACGAAGAGGACGAACTCCCCCAGCTGCAAGTTGCGGTGGGGGAGGGAACCCGTGCGAACATTATCGCGACGCTCCGCGTCCGTCCAGCCGAGCAGGCGGCGGACGCGGGTGAGGTTCTCCTCAGTCTCCCGGGGGGATTGGTGGCTCGGACCCATCGCTGGAGAATCTGGCGGTGGAGAAGACAAGGAGCACGCAGCAGACAAGGAGCGAGAGCTCTGGAGCGAGGAAGATGAAGCGCCGCGGCGGATGCGAGGGGTGCAGAGGCAAATGGCAGAAGGACGTGCTCGGCCGATGGCCGAGAGCCCTATTTGACGGTTGCCCTTAATCCTCAGCAAGCCGCGGATGCCAAATATACGCGCGCGCGGACGCACCCACGGGCCTCTAGGTCTATGACAGCAGGGGCTCGAGGAGGCAGTCATGACAGGCGGGTAGAAGAGCCAGCAAGGCAGGAAGGCGAACCGGCGGCCGCTCGCGGACGCGCGTCTCGGCGCGACGCGCGGGGCCCCCGCCTTTTCCGCTTTACGCACGGCTGCCCACGTAGCCATCTGCCCCGCCTTAATGGCAGGAGAAGGAGTAGGTGAACCGCCGCGCGGTTCCCGACGCGGGCCTGCCCCCACGTTCCCCGAGAGGTTCCCACTATCGCGCGTCCCAAATCGTGGGAGCCCACGGGGCCACCCCGCGGGGTCGGGTGGACTGAGCCCCCTCCGAAGACAGGCGAGTCGAGGCCTCGTCCAAGAAATCAAGTGGTGGGCCCTGCCCAACTATGAGCTTAACGGTTAAACACCGGTAACCGCCCACGGCTCCCGGCGGCTTGTGTAGTAAGAGACGGTGGGCTCACCTCAGGTTCGAAAAACTCACCAAAGGCGAGCCCAGGGGCCACTGTCGATACCCAGCTAACCGGGTAACCGCTTACACTAGACGAAGATCACTAAGGGAGGTAACTACTGCAGTACAAGGAGGGCCTAAGGCCACATACAGATGGGCCCGGCCCACTCCTTGGGAAAGCTGGGCCACGCACCCGGCCCACAGGGGAGGCCCCGGACCTCCTTGGAAGACCGAGCCTCCCCCAGCCATGCGAGGAGAGGTCCGGACCTCTCGGGCCGGAGCCAGCGCCCCCGGTGGTCCGGGGCCGGCACGTGCCCGCAGAAGCGCGTGGAGGTCCGGAGCCAGCGCCCTCGGTGGTCCGAGGGCGCCACGTGCCCGCTGAGCACGTGGAGGTCCGGAGCCAGCACCTTCGGTGGTCCGGGGCCGCCACGTGCCCACAGGGCATGGGAAGGTCTCGCGATGCCACGTGCCCACAGGGCACGTGGCGGGGCCTTCAACCGGGCGCCTCGCCCACCTGCTGCATTTATTGCGGGCAGGCGGACGTGCCCGATGCCGCTGACACCACCGCTGTCAGGCTGGCACGCCCCGATGCTGCTGACACCACGAGTGTCAGACGGGCGTGCCCCCGTTACCCGCCGACGCCGCCGCTGTCAGACAGGCGTGCCGCCGTCGCCCGCCGACGCCGCCACTGTCAGACAGGTGTGCCCCCGTCGCCCGCCGACGCCGCCGCTGTCAGGCGGGCGTGCCCCCATCGCCGCTGGCAGGCGGCGGCGGCGAGGCAAAGGGGCGCGCCTTACCAAGGCGCGGCGGCGATAACAGGGCACTACAGTTGATTTCCCCAGCTACACTGGGGGCTATATTGAGTAAACAAGTACGCTGTACACATCATGAGCCACGCCACGCGCGGCGGCCGCGCTCAGCCTAATACTAGGTAGCGGCGCCGCAACGCTACTACGAGCGTCCCATCCTGTCACGCGTGCGCACCGCCTGCCCCTCGGCCTCTGAAACCCATCAGCGGGTTTAGCAGCCGATGGGACAGGGCGGCGTGAGGAAGGACAATATGGCGGATCTCCAGGCCGCTATGGCGGTACAGGCGCAAGGCATGGGAGCGTTGGAAATCAGGCACAGGATAGAACTGTAGCATAGAGTAAATGGGCCGGGACCACTTGTCGGGGCCCGGCCACCATGTACATGCCCCCCTTGGGCTATAAAAGGGGAGACATACGCAACACAGAGGGACACGCTGGACACACGCTGGACAGATGCTCCTGGATCTCCTCAAGCTAGATACACAGACCCAGACAGGCTCAGAGACTCCTCTGAAGGCCCACGAAATACAAGAACACACCCCATAGTGGACGTAGGGTATTACGCTCCGGCGGCCCGAACCACTCTAAATCCTCTCGCCACCATCGTGCCACCATTGACTAGCTAACAACGATTGCTCCCCCTAACTACTCTCCGTACTTAGGATCTCGGCCGGGTGCATTCCGCCACCTGACCAGGAGCACGTCCGCTCCGACAACGATAGTACCGGGGAGGCATATCCTGAGGAAGGCACTGTCTCGGAACATCCTAGGTGGTACGCGGTCCCGGATCATGCCGCGACGGTGCCGAGGATGCGGCACTGTTAGAATGTCGCAAGGAGGACGTTGAATTTGACCTGACCGGTTCTTCTTGGGTTTTATATTTTATATTTATTTTTTTTTTGAAATGTGGTTTTCTCCATTCAGGGTGTGCCCCATGTGATTCTGCTCCTTGCAGAAAAACTTGGCCCAAAACTAGATCCGGACGGGGAAGTCTCAGATGGGTGCGCGGTGTCTTCGACCCCATCCGGCCAACGCTACGGGACCTATCAGCACCGCAATCGTGAAGACGATAGTACCGGGGAGGCATATCCAGAGGAAGGCACTGTCTCGGAACATCTTGGGTGGTACGCGATCCCAGATCATGCCGCGACGGTGCCGAGGAGGCGGCACAGTTAGAATGTCACAAGGAGGACATTGAATTTGACCTGACCGGTTCTTCTTGGGTTTTATATTTTATTTTTATTTTTTTTGAAATGTGGTTTTCTCAATTTTCGCCATTCAGGGTGTGCCCCATGTGAATCTGCACCTGGCAAAAAAACTTGGCCCAAAACTGCATCCAGAAGGGGAAGTTATGGCCATTCAGATGGGTGCGCGGTGTCTTCGACCCCATCCGACCAACGCTACGGGACCTATCAGCACCGCAATCGTGATGATGATAGTACTAGGCAGGCATATTCGGAGAAAGGCACTGTCTCGGAACATCCTACGTGGTACACAGTCGCAGATCATGCCGCGACGGTGCCGAGGAGGCGGCACGGTTAGAATGTCGCAAGGAGGACGTTGAATTTGACCTGACCGGTTCTTCTTGGGTTTTATATTTTATTTTTATTTTTTTTGAAATGTGGTTTTCTCAATTTTCGCCATTCAGGGTGTGCCCCATGTGAATCTGCACCTGGCAAAAAAACTTGGCCCAAAACTGCATCCAGAAGGGGAAGTTATGGCCATTCAGATGGGTGCGCGGTGTCTTCGACCCCATCCGACCAACGCTACGGCACCTATCAGCACCGCAATCGTGAAGACGAAAGTACCGGGGAGGCATATCCTGAGAAAGGCACTGTCTCGGAACATCCTGGGTGGTACGCGGTCCCGAATCATGCCACGACGGTGCCGGAGATGCGGCACTGTTAGAATGTCGCAAGGAGGACGTTGAATTTGACCTGACCGGTTCTTCTTCGGTTCTATATTTTATATTTATTTTTTTTTGAAATGTGGTTTTCTCCATTTTCGCCATTCAGGGTGTGCCCCATGTGATTCTGCACCTGGCAGAAAAACTTGGCCCAAAACTGGATCTGGACGGGGAAGTCTCAGATGGGTGCGCGGTGTGTTCGACCCCATCCGGCCAACACTACGGGACCTATCAGCACCGCAATCGTGATGATGATAGTACTAGGCAGGCATATTCGGAGAAAGGCACTGTCTCGGAACATCCTACGTGGTACACGGTCGCAGATCATGCCGCGACGGTGCCGAGGAGGCGGCACGGTTAGAATGTCGCAAGGAGGACGTTGAATTTGACCTGACCGGTTCTTCTTGGGTTTTATATTTTATTTTTATTTTTTTTGAAATGTTGTTTTCCCAATTTTCGCCATTCAGGGTGTGCCCCAAGTGATTCTGCACTTGGCAAAAAAAACTTGGCCCAAAACTGCATCCGGACGGGGAAGTTATGGCCATTCAGATGGGTGCACGGTGTCTTCGACCCCATCCGGCCAATGCTACGGGACCTATCAGCACCGCAATCGTGAAGACGATAGTACCGGGGAGGCATATCTAGAGGAAGGCACTGTCTCGGAACATCTTGGGTGGTACGCGGTCCCAGATCATGCCGCGACGGTGCCGAGGAGGCGGCACGGTTAGAATGTCGCAAGGAGGACGTTGAATTTGACCAGACCGGTTCTTCTTGGGTTTTATATTTTATTTTTATTTTTTTTGAAATGTAGTTTTCCCAATTTTTGCCATTCAGGGTGTGCCCCATGTGATTCTGCACCTGGCAAAAAAACTTGGCCCAAAACTGCATCCGGACGGGGAAGTTATGGCCATTCAGATGGGAGCGCGGTGTCTTCGACCCCATCCGTCCAACGCTACGGCACCTATCAGCACCGCAATCGTGAAGACGATAGTACCGGGGAGGCATATCCTGAGGAAGGCACTATCTCGAAACATCCTGGGTGGTACGCGGTCCCGGATCATGACGCGACGGTGCCGAGGATGCGGCACTGTTAGAATGTCGCAAGGAGGACGTTGAATTTGACCTGACCGGTTCTTCTTGGGTTTTATATTTTATATTTATTTTTTTTGAAAGGTGGTTTTCTCCATTTTCGCCATTCAGGGTGTGCCCCATGTGATTCTGCACCTGGCAAAAAAACTTGGCCCAAAACTGCATCCGGACGGGGAAGTTATGGCCATTAAGATGGGTGCGCGGTGTCTTCGGCCCCATCCGGCCAACGCTCCGGGACCTATCAGCACCGGAATGATGA
Source organism: Paspalum vaginatum (assembly GCA_030272315.1). Lineage (NCBI taxonomy): Eukaryota > Viridiplantae > Streptophyta > Magnoliopsida > Poales > Poaceae > Paspalum > Paspalum vaginatum. Next base: position 48,226,098 of record CM059015.1, on the reverse strand, counting down.
AGACGATAGTACCGGGGAGGCATATCCTGACGAAGGCACTGTCTCGAAACATCCTGGGTGGTACGTGGTCCCGGATCATGCCGCGACGGTGCCGAGGATGCGGCACTGTTAGAATGTCGCAAGGAGGACATTGAATTTGACCTAACCGGTTCTTCTTTGGTTTTATATTTTATATTTATTTTGTTTGAAATGTGGTTTTCTCCATTTTCACCATTCAGGGTGTGCCCCGTGTGATTCTGCACCTAGCAGAAAAACTTGGCCCAAAACTGGATCCGGACGGGCAAGTCTCAGATGGGTGCGCGGTGTCTTCGACCCCATCCGGCCAACGCTACGGGACCTATCAGCACCGCAATCGTGAAGACCATAGTACCGGGGAGGCATATCCTGAGGAAGGCACTGTCTCAGAACATCCTGGATGGTACGCGGTCCCAGATCATGCCGCGACGATGCCGAGGAGGCGGCACGGTTAGAATGTCGCAAGGAGGACGTTGAATTTGACCTGACTGGTTCTTCTCCGGTTTTATATTTTATATTTATTTTTTTTGAAATGAGGTTTTCTCCATTTTCGCACTTCAGGGTGTGCCCCATGTGATTCTGCACCTGGCAAAAAAAATTTGGCCCAAAACTGGAACCGGCCGGGGAAGTTATGGCCATTCACATGGGTGCGCGGTGTCTTCGACCCCATCCGGGCAACGCTACGGGACCTATCAGCACCGCAATCGTGAAGACGATAGTACCGGGGAGGCATATCCTGGGGAAGACTGTATCTCGGAACATCCTAGGTGGTACGCGGTCCCATATGATGCCGCGACGGTGCCGAGGAGGTGGCATGGTTAGAATGTCGCAAGGCGGATATTGAATTTGACCTGACCGGTTCTTCTTGGGTTTTATATTTTATATTTATTTTTTTTTGGAAATGTGGTTTTCTCCATTTTCGCCACTCAGGGTGTGCCCCATGTGATTCTACACCTGGCAAAAAAAAACTAGGCCCAAAACTGGATCGGAACGGGGAAGTTATCGCCATTCAGATGGGTGCGCGGTGTCTTCGACCCCATACGGTGAACGCTACCGGACCTATCAGCACCGCAATCTTGAAGACGATAGTACCGGGGAGGCATAACCTGAGGAAGGCACTGTCTAAAAACATCCTGGGTGGTATGCGGTCCCAGATCATGCCGCGATGGTGCCGAGGAGGTGGCACGGTTAGAATGTCGCAAGGAGGGCTTTGAATTTGACCAGACCGGTTCTTCTTGGGTTTTATATTTTATATTTATTTTTTTTGAAATGTGGTTTTCTCCAATTTTCGCCCTTCAGGGTGTGCCCTATGTGATTATACACCTGGCAAAAAAAACTTGGCCCAAAACTGGATCCGGACGGGGAAGTTATGGCCATTCAGATGGGTGCGCGGTGTCTTCGACCCCATCCGGCCAACGCTACGGGACCTATCAGCACCGCAATCGTGAAGACGATAGTACCGGGGAGGCATATCCAAGGGAAGGCAGTATCTCGGAACATCCTTGGTGGTACCCGGTCCCAGATCATGCCGCGACGGTGCCGAGGATGCGGCACGGTTAGAATGTCGCAAGGAGGACGTTGAATTTGACCTGACCGGTTTTTCTTGGGTTTTATATTTTATATTTATATTTTTTGAAATGTGCTTTTCTCCATTTTCACACTTCAAGGTGTGCCCCATGTGATTCAGCACCTGGGAAAAAAAACTTGGCCCGAAACTGGATCCGGACGGGGAAGTTATGGCCATTGAGATGGGTGCGCGGTGTCTTCGACCCCATCCGGCCAACGCTACGGGACCTATCAGCACCGCAATCGTGAAGACAATATTACCGGGGAGGCATATCCTGAGGAAGGCACTGTCTCGGAACATCCTGGATGGTAGGCGGTCCCACATCATGCCGCGACGATGCCGAGGAGGCGGCACAGTTAGAATGTCGCAAGGAGGACGTTGAATTTGACCTGACGGGTTCTTCTTGGGTTTTATATTTTATATTTATTTTTTTTAAAATGTGGTTTTCTCCATTTTCGCACTTCAGGGTGTGCCCCATGTGATTCTGCACCTGGCAAAAAAAACTTGGCCCAAAACTGAATCCGGACGGGGAAGTTATGGCCATTCAGCTGGGTGCGCGGTGTGTTCGACCCCATCCGGCCAACGCTACGGGACCTATCAGCACCGCAATCGTGAAGATTGTAGTACCGTGGAGGCATATCCTGGGGTAGGCTGTATCTCGGAACATCCTGGTCAGTACGCGGTCCCAGATCATGCCGCGACGGTGCCGAGGAGGCGGCACGGCTAGAATGTCGCAAGGAGGACGTTGAATTTGACCTGACCAGTTCTTCTTGGGTTTTATATTTTATATTTATTTTTTTTAAATGTGGTTTTCCCCATTTTCGCCCTTCAGGGTGTGCCCCATGTGATTCTGCACCTGGCAAAAAAAAAACTTGGCCCAAAACTGGATCCGGACTGGGAAGTTATGGCCATTCAGATGGGTGCGCGGTGTCTTCGACCCCATCCGGCTAACGTTACGGGACCTATCAGCACCGCAATCGTGAAGACGATAGTACCGGGGAGGCATATCCTAGGGAAGGCAGTATCTCGGAACATCCTGGGTGGTACGCGGTCCCAGATCATGCCGCGACGATGCCGAGGAGGCGGCACGGTTAGAATGTCGCAAGGCGGACATTGAATTTGACCTGACCGGTTCTTCTTGGGTTTTATATTTTATATTTATTTTTTTTGAATTGTGGTTTTCTCCATTTTCGCCCTTCAGGGTGTGCCCCATGTGATTCCGTACCTGGCAAAAAAAAACATGGCCCAAAACTGGATCTGGACGGGGAAGTTATGGCCATTCAGATGGGTGCGCGGTGTCTTCGACTCCATCCTGCCAACGCTCCGGGACCTATCAGCACCGCAATCATGAAGATGATAGTACTAGGCAGGCATATCCAGAGGAAGGCACAATCACGAAACATCCTGGGTGGTATGCGGTCCCGGATCATGCCGCGACGGTGCCGAGGAGGCGGCACGGTTAGAATGTCGCAAGGAGGACGTTGAATTTGACCTGACCGGTTTCTTCTTGGGTTTTATATTTTATATTTATATTTTTCGAAATGTGGTTTTCTCCATTTGCACACTTCAGGGTGTGCCCCATGTGATTCTGCACCTGGCAAAAAAAACTTGGCCCAAAACTGGATCCGGACGGGGAAGTTATGGCCATTCAGATGGGTGCGCGGTGTCCTCGACCCCATCCGGCCAACGCTACGGGACCTATCAGCACCGCAATAGTGAAGACAATAGTACCGAGGTGGCATATCCTGAGGAAGGCATTGTCTCGGAACATCCTGGATGGTACGCGGTCCCAGATCATGCCGCGACGATGCCGAGTAGGCGGCACGGTTAGAATGTCGCAAGGAGGACGTTGAATTTGACCTGCCTGGTTCTTCTTGGGTCTTATATTTGATATTATTTTTTTTAAATGTGGTTTTTGCGCATTTTCGTCCTCCAGGGTGTGCCCCATGTGATTCTGCACCTGGCAAAAAAAACTTGGCCCAAAACTGGATCCGGACGGGGAAGTTATGGCCATTCAGATGGGTGCGCGGTGTCTTGGACCCCATCCGGCCAACGCTACGGGACCTATCAGCACCGCAATCGTGAAGACGATAGTACCGGGGAGGCATATCCAAGGGAAGGCAGTATCTTGGAACATCCTGGGTGGTACGCGGTCCCAGATCATGCCGCGACGGTGCCGAGGAGGCGGCACGGTTAGAATGTCGCAAGGAGGACGTTGAATTTGACCTGACCAGTTCTTCTTGGGTTTTATATTTTATATTTATTTTTTTGAAATGTGGTTTTCTCCATTTTCGCACTTCAGGGTGTGCCCCATGTGATTCTGCACCTGGCAAAAAAAACTTGGCCCAAAACTGGATCCGGACGGGGAAGTTATGGCCATTCAGCTGGGTGCGCGGTGTGTTCGACCCCATCCGGCCAACGCTACGGGACCTATCAGCACCACAATCGTGAAGATGATAGTACCGTGGAGGCATATCCTGGGGTAGGCCGTATCTCGGAACATCCTGGTCAGTACGCGGTCCCAGATCATGCCGCGACAGTGCCGAGGAGGCGGCACGGCTAGAATGTCGCTAGGAGGACGTTGAATTTGACCTGACCAGTTCTTCTTGGGTTTTATATTTTATATTTATTTTTTTTTAAATGTGGTTTTCCCCATTTTCGCCCTTCAGGGTGTGCCCCATGTGATTCTGCACCTGGCAAAAAAAACTTAGCCCAAAACTGGATCCGGACTGGGAAGTTATGGCCATTCAGATGGGTGCGCGGTGTCTTCGACCCCATCCGGCTAACGTTACGGGACCTATCAGCACCGCAATCGTGAAGACGATAGTACCGGGGAGGCATATCCTAGGGAAGGCAGTATCTCAGAACATCCTGGGTGGTACGCGGTCCCAGATCATGCCGCGACGATGCCGAGGAGGCGGCACGGTTAGAATGTCGCAAGGAGGACGTTGAATTTGACCTGACCGGTTTCTTCTTGGGTTTTATATTTTATATTTATATTTTTCGAAATGTGGTTTTCTCCATTTGCACACTTCAGGGTGTGCCCCATGTGATTCTGCACCTGGCAAAAAAAACTTGGCCCAAAACTGGATCCGGACGGGGAAGTTATGGCCATTCAGATGGGTGCGCGGTGTCTTCGACCCCATCCGGCCAACGCTACGGGACCTATCAGCACCGCAATAGTGAAGACAATAGTACCGAGGTGGCATATCCTGAGGAAGGCACTGTCTCGGAACATCCTGGATGGTACGCGGTCCCAGATCATGCCGCGACGATGCCGAGTAGGCGGCACGGTTAGAATGTCGCAAGGAGGACGTTGAATTTGACATGCCTGGTTCTTCTTGGGTTTTATATTTTATATTATTTTTTTTAAATGTGGTTTTTGCGCATTTTCGTCCTCCAGGGTGTGCCCCATGTGATTCTGCACCTGGGAAAAAAAACTTGGCCCGAAACAGGATCCGGACGGGGAAGTTATGGCCATTGAGATGGGTGCGCGGTGTCTTCGACCCCATCCAGCCAACGCTACGGGACCTATCAGCACCGTAATCGTGAAGACAATAGTACCGGGGAGGCATATCCTGAGGAAGGCACTGTCTCGGAACATCCTGGATGGTAGGCGGTCCCAGATAATGCCGCGACGATGCCGAGGAGGCGGCACAGTTAGAATGTCGCAAGGAGGACGTTGAATTTGACCTGACGGGTTTTTCTTGGGTTTTATATTTTATATTTATTTTTTTTTGAAATGTGGTTTTCTCCATTTTCGTACTTCAGGGTGTGCCCCATGTGATTCTGCACCTGGCAAAAAAAACTTGGCCCAAAACTGGATCCGGACGGGGAAGTTATGGCCATTCAGATGGGTGCGCGGTGTGTTCGACCCCATCCGGCCAACGCTACGGGACCTATCAGCACCGCAATCGTGAAGACGATAGTACCGGGGAGGCATATCCTAGGGAAGGCTGTATCTCGGAACATCCTGGTCGGTACGCGGTCCCAGATCATGCCGCGACGGTGCCGAGGAGGCGGCACGGCTAGAATGTCGCAAGGCGGACATTGAATTTGACCTGACCAGTTCTTCTTGGGTTTTATATTTTATATTTATTTTTTTTGAAATGTGTTTTTCTCCATTTTCAACCTTCAGGGTGTGCCCCAAGTGATTCTGCACCTGGGAAAAAAAACTTGGCCCAAAGCTGGATCCGGACGGGGAAGTTATGGCCATTCAGATGGGTGCGCGGTGTCTTCGACCCCATCCGGCCAACGCTACGGGACCTATCAGCACCGCAATCGTGAAGACAATAGTACCGGGGAGGCATATCCTGAGGAAGGCACTGTCTCAGAACATCCTGGATGGTACGCGGTCCCAGATCATGCCGCGACGATGCCGAGGAGGCGGCACGGTTAGAATGTCGCAAGGAGGACGTTGAATTTGACCTGACTGGTTCTTCTCCGGTTTTATATTTTATATTTATTTTTTTTGAAATGAGGTTTTCTCCAATTTCGCACTTCAGGGTGTGCCCCATGTGATTCTGCACCTGGCAAAAAAAATTTGGCCCAAAACTGGAACCGGCCGGGGAAGTTATGGCCATTCAGATGGGTGCGCGGTGTCTTCGACCCCATCCGGGCAACGCTACGGGACCTATCAGCACCGCAATCGTGAAGACGATAGTACCGGGGAGGCATATCCTGGGGAAGACTGTATCTCGAAACATCCTAGGTGGTACGCGGTCCCATATGATGCCGCGACGGTGCCGAGGAGGTGGCATGGTTAGAATGTCGCAAGGCGGATATTGAATTTGACCTGACCGGTTCTTCTTGGGTTTTATATTTTATATTTATTTTTTTTGGAAATGTGGTTTTCTCCATTTTCGCCACTCAGGGTGTGCCCCATGTGATTCTACACCTGGCAAAAAAAAACTAGGCCCAAAACTGGATCGGAACGGGGAAGTTATCGCCATTCAGATGGGTGCGCGGTGTCTTCGACCCCATACGGTGAACGCTACCGGACCTATCAGCACCGCAATCTTGAAGACGATAGTACCGGGGAGGCATAACCTGAGGAAGGCACTGTCTAAAAACATCCTGGGTGGTATGCGGTCCCAGATCATGCCGCGATGGTGCCGAGGAGGTGGCACGGTTAGAATGTCGCAAGGAGGGCTTTGAATTTGACCAGACCGGTTCTTCTTGGGTTTTATATTTTATATTTATTTTTTTTGAAATGTGGTTTTCTCCATTTTCGCCCTTCAGGGTGTGCCCTATGTGATTATACACCTGGCAAAAAAAACTTGGCCCAAAACTGGATCCGGACGGGGAAGTTATGGCCATTCAGATGGGTGCGCGGTGTGTTCGACCCCATCCGGCCAACGCTACGGGACCTATCAGCACCGCAATCGTGAAGACGATAGTACCGGGGAGGCATATCCTAGGGAAGGCTGTATCTCGGAACATCCTGGTCGGTACGCGGTCCCAGATCATGCCGCGACGGTGCCGAGGAGGCGGCACGGCTAGAATGTCGCAAGGCGGACATTGAATTTGACCTGACCAGTTCTTCTTGGGTTTTATATTTTATATTTATTTTTTTTGAAATGTGTTTTTCTCCATTTTCAACCTTCAGGGTGTGCCCCAAGTGATTCTGCACCTGGGAAAAAAAACTTGGCCCAAAGCTGGATCCGGACGGGGAAGTTATGGCCATTCAGATGGGTGCGCGGTGTCTTCGACCCCATCCGGCCAACGCTACGGGACCTATCAGCACCGCAATCGTGAAGACAATAGTACCGGGGAGGCATATCCTGAGGAAGGCACTGTCTCAGAACATCCTGGATGGTACGCGGTCCCAGATCATGCCGCGACGATGCCGAGGAGGCGGCACGGTTAGAATGTCGCAAGGAGGACGTTGAATTTGACCTGACTGGTTCTTCTCCGGTTTTATATTTTATATTTATTTTTTTTGAAATGAGGTTTTCTCCAATTTCGCACTTCAGGGTGTGCCCCATGTGATTCTGCACCTGGCAAAAAAAATTTGGCCCAAAACTGGAACCGGCCGGGGAAGTTATGGCCATTCAGATGGGTGCGCGGTGTCTTCGACCCCATCCGGGCAACGCTACGGGACCTATCAGCACCGCAATCGTGAAGACGATAGTACCGGGGAGGCATATCCTGGGGAAGACTGTATCTCGAAACATCCTAGGTGGTACGCGGTCCCATATGATGCCGCGACGGTGCCGAGGAGGTGGCATGGTTAGAATGTCGCAAGGCGGATATTGAATTTGACCTGACCGGTTCTTCTTGGGTTTTATATTTTATATTTATTTTTTTTGGAAATGTGGTTTTCTCCATTTTCGCCACTCAGGGTGTGCCCCATGTGATTCTACACCTGGCAAAAAAAAACTAGGCCCAAAACTGGATCGGAACGGGGAAGTTATCGCCATTCAGATGGGTGCGCGGTGTCTTCGACCCCATACGGTGAACGCTACCGGACCTATCAGCACCGCAATCTTGAAGACGATAGTACCGGGGAGGCATAACCTGAGGAAGGCACTGTCTAAAAACATCCTGGGTGGTATGCGGTCCCAGATCATGCCGCGATGGTGCCGAGGAGGTGGCACGGTTAGAATGTCGCAAGGAGGGCTTTGAATTTGACCAGACCGGTTCTTCTTGGGTTTTATATTTTATATTTATTTTTTTTGAAATGTGGTTTTCTCCATTTTCGCCCTTCAGGGTGTGCCCTATGTGATTATACACCTGGCAAAAAAAACTTGGCCCAAAACTGGATCCGGACGGGGAAGTTATGGCCATTCAGATGGGTGCGCGGTGTCTTCGACCCCATCCGGCCAACGCTACGGGACCTATCAGCACCGCAATCGTGAAGACGATAGTACCGGGGAGGCATATCCAAGGGAAGGCAGTATCTCGGAACATCCTTGGTGGTACCCGGTCCCAGATCATGCCGCGACGGTGCCGAGGATGCGGCACGGTTAGAATGTCGCAAGGAGGACGTTGAATTTGACCTGACCGGTTTTTCTTGGGTTTTATATTTTATATTTATATTTTTTGAAATGTGCTTTTCTCCATTTTCACACTTCAAGGTGTGCCCCATGTGATTCAGCACCTGGGAAAAAAAACTTGGCCCGAAACTGGATCCGGACGGGGAAGTTATGGCCATTGAGATGGGTGCGCGGTGTCTTCGACCCCATCCGGCCAACGCTACGGGACCTATCAGCACCGCAATCGTGAAGACAATATTACCGGGGAGGCATATCCTGAGGAAGGCACTGTCTCGGAACATCCTGGATGGTAGGCGGTCCCACATCATGCCGCGACGATGCCGAGGAGGCGGCACAGTTAGAATGTCGCAAGGAGGACGTTGAATTTGACCTGACGGGTTCTTCTTGGGTTTTATATTTTATATTTATTTTTTTTTAAAATGTGGTTTTCTCCATTTTCGCACTTCAGGGTGTGCCCCATGTGATTCTGCACCTGGCAAAAAAAACTTGGCCCAAAACTGGATCCGGACGGGGAAGTTATGGCCATTCAGCTGGGTGCGCGGTGTGTTCGACCCCATCCGGCCAACGCTACGGGACCTATCAGCACCGCAATCGTGAAGATTGTAGTACCGTGGAGGCATATCCTGGGGTAGGCTGTATCTCGGAACATCCTGGTCAGTACGCGGTCCCAGATCATGCCGCGACGGTGCCGAGGAGGCGGCACGGCTAGAATGTCGCAAGGAGGACGTTGAATTTGACCTGACCAGTTCTTCTTGGGTTTTATATTTTATATTTATTTTTTTTAAATGTGGTTTTCCCCATTTTCGCCCTTCAGGGTGTGCCCCATGTGATTCTGCACCTGGCAAAAAAAAACTTGGCCCAAAACTGGATCCGGACTGGGAAGTTATGGCCATTCAGATGGGTGCGCGGTGTCTTCGACCCCATCCGGCTAACGTTACGGGACCTATCAGCACCGCAATCGTGAAGACGATAGTACCGGGGAGGCATATCCTAGGGAAGGCAGTATCTCGGAACATCCTGGGTGGTACGCGGTCCCAGATCATGCCGCGACGATGCCGAGGAGGCGGCACGGTTAGAATGTCGCAAGGCGGACATTGAATTTGACCTGACCGGTTCTTCTTGGGTTTTATATTTTATATTTATTTTTTTTGAATTGTGGTTTTCTCCATTTTCGCCCTTCAGGGTGTGCCCCATGTGATTCCGTACCTGGCAAAAAAAAAATGGCCCAAAACTGGATCCGGACGGGGAAGTTATGGCCATTCAGATGGGTGCGCGGTGTCTTCGACTCCATCCTGCCAACGCTCCGGGACCTATCAGCACCGCAATCATGAAGATGATAGTACTAGGCAGGCATATCCAGAGGAAGGCACAATCACGAAACATCCTGGGTGGTATGCGGTCCCGGATCATGCCGCGACGGTGCCGAGGAGGCGGCACGGTTAGAATGTCGCAAGGAGGACGTTGAATTTGACCTGACCGGTTTCTTCTTGGGTTTTATATTTTATATTTATATTTTTCGAAATGTGGTTTTCTCCATTTGCACACTTCAGGGTGTGCCCCATGTGATTCTGCACCTGGCAAAAAAAACATGGCCCAAAACTGGATCCGGACGGGGAAGTTATGGCCATTCAGATGGGTGCGCGGTGTCTTCGACCCCATCCGGCCAACGCTACGGGACCTATCAGCACCGCAATAGTGAAGACAATAGTACCGAGGTGGCATATCCTGAGGAAGGCACTGTCTCGGAACATCCTGGATGGTACGCGGTCCCAGATCATGCCGCGACGATGCCGAGTAGGCGGCACGGTTAGAATGTCGCAAGGAGGACGTTGAATTTGACCTGCCTGGTTCTTCTTGGGTCTTATATTTGATATTATTTTTTTTAAATGTGGTTTTTGCGTATTTTCGTCCTCCAGGGTGTGCCCCATGTGATTCTGCACCTGGCAAAAAAAACTTGGCCCAAAACTGGATCCGGACGGGGAAGTTATGGCCATTCAGATGGGTGCGCGGTGTCTTGGACCCCATCCGGCCAACGCTACGGGACCTATCAGCACCGCAATCGTGAAGACGATAGTACCGGGGAGGCATATCCAAGGGAAGGCAGTATCTTGGAACATCCTGGGTGGTACGCGGTCCCAGATCATGCCGCGACGGTGCCGAGGAGGCGGCACGGTTAGAATGTCGCAAGGAGGACGTTGAATTTGACCTGACCAGTTCTTCTTGGGTTTTATATTTTATATTTATTTTTTTGAAATGTGGTTTTCTCCATTTTCGCACTTCAGGGTGTGCCCCATGTGATTCTGCACCTGGCAAAAAAAACTTGGCCCAAAACTGGATCCGGACGGGGAAGTTATGGCCATTCAGCTGGGTGCGCGGTGTGTTCGACCCCATCCGGCCAACGCTACGGGACCTATCAGCACCACAATCGTGAAGATGATAGTACCGTGGAGGCATATCCTGGGGTAGGCCGTATCTCGGAACATCCTGGTCAGTACGCGGTCCCAGATCATGCCGCGACGGTGCCGAGGAGGCGGCACGGCTAGAATGTCGCTAGGAGGACGTTGAATTTGACCTGACCAGTTCTTCTTGGGTTTTATATTTTATATTTATTTTTTTTTAAATGTGGTTTTCCCCATTTTCGCCCTTCAGGGTGTGCCCCATGTGATTCTGCACCTGGCAAAAAAAACTTAGCCCAAAACTGGATCCGGACTGGGAAGTTATGGCCATTCAGATGGGTGCGCGGTGTCTTCGACCCCATCCGGCTAACGTTACGGGACCTATCAGAACCGCAATCGTGAAGACGATAGTACCGGGGAGGCATATCCTAGGGAAGGCAGTATCTCGGAACATCCTGGGTGGTACGCGGTCCCAGATCATGCCGCGACGATGCCGAGGAGGCGGCACGGTTAGAATGTCGCAAGGAGGACGTTGAATTTGACCTGACCGGTTTCTTCTTGGGTTTTATATTTTATATTTATATTTTTCGAAATGTGGTTTTCTCCATTTGCACACTTCAGGGTGTGCCCCATGTGATTCTGCACCTGGCAAAAAAAACTTGGCCCAAAACTGGATCCGGACGGGGAAGTTATGGCCATTCAGATGGGTGCGCGGTGTCTTCGACCCCATCCGGCCAACGCTACGGGACCTATCAGCACCGCAATAGTGAAGACAATAGTACCGAGGTGGCATATCCTGAGGAAGGCACTGTCTCGGAACATCCTGGATGGTACGCGGTCCCAGATCATGCCGCGTATCCTGAGGAAGCCTCCTCGGTACTATCCTGAGGAAGCCTCCTCGGTACTATCATCTTCACGATTGCGGTGCTGATAGGTCCCGTAGCGTTGGCCGGATGGGGTCGAAGACACCGCGCACTCATCTGAATGGCCATAACTTCCCCGTCCGGATCCAGTTTTGGGCGAAGTTTTTTTTCCCAGGTGCAGAATCACATGGGGCACACCTTGAAGGGTGAAAATGGAGAAAACCACATTTCAAAAAATATAAATATAAAATATAAAACCCAAGAAGAACCGGTCAGGTCAAATTCAACGCCCTCCTTGCGACATTCTAACCGTGCCGCCTCCTCGGCACCGTCGCCGCATGATCCGGGACCGCATACCACCAAGGATGTTTCGAGATTGTGCCTTCCTCAGGATATGCCTGCCTAGTACTATCATCTTCACGATTGCGGTGCTGATAGGTCCCGGAGCGTTGGCCGGATGGGGTCGAAGACACCGCGCACCCATCTGAATGGCCATAACTTCCCCGTCCGGATCCAGTTTTGGGCCAAGTTTTTTTTGCTAGGTGTAGAATCACATGGGGCACACCCTGAAGGGTGAAAATGGTGAAAATCTTGTGTAAAAAAAATAAATATAATATATAAAACCCAAGAAGAACCGGTCAGGTCAAATTCAACGTCCTCCATGCGACATTCTAACCGTGCCGCCTCCTCGGCACCGTCGCGGCATGATCCGGGACCGCCTACCACACAGGATGTTCCGAGACAGTGCCTTCCTCAGGATATGCCTCCCCGGTACTATCGTCTTCACGATTGTGGTGCTGATAGGTCCCCGAGCGTTGGCCGGATAGGTTCGAAGACACCGCGCACCCATCTGAATGGCCATAACTTCCCCGTCCGGATTCAGTTTTGGGCCAAGTTTTGTTTGCTGGGTGTAGAATCACATAGAGCACACCGTGAAGTCCGAAAACTAGGAAATCCACATTTCAAAAAAAATAAATATAAAATATAAAACCCAAGAAGAACCGGTCAGGTCAAATTCCACGTCCACCTTGCGACATTCTAACCGTGCCGCCTCCACGGCACCGTCGCGGCATGATCTGGGACCGCCTACCACCCAGGATGTTCCGAGATAGTGCGTTCCTCAGGACAAGCCTCACCGGTACTATCATCTTCATGATTGCGGTGCTGATAGGTCCCGTAGCGTTGGCCGGATGGGGTCAAAGACACCGCGCACCCATCTGAATGGCCATAACTTCCCCGTCCGGATCCAGTTTTGGGCCAAGTTTTTTTTGCCAGGTGTAGAATCACATGGGGCACACCCTGAAGTGCGAAAATAGAAAACCACATTTCAAAAAAAATAAATATAAAATATAAAACCCAAGAAGAACCGGTCAGGTCAAATTCAACGTCCTCCTTGCGACATTCTAACCGTGCCGCCTCCTCGGCATCGTCGCGGCATGATCTGGGACCGCGTACCATCCAGGATGTTCCGAGACAGTGCCTTCCTCAGGATATGCCTCCCCGGTACTATTGTCTTCACGATTGCGGTGCTGATAGGTCCCGTAGCGTTGGCCGGATGGGGTCGAAGACACCGCGCACCCATCTGAATGGCCATAACTTCCCCGTCCGGATCCAGCTTTGGGCCAAGTTTTTTTTTTCCCAGGTGCAGAATCACATGGGGCACACCCTGAAGGGTGAAAATGGAGAAAACCACATTTCAAAAAATATAAATATAAAATATAAAACCCAAGAAGAAACCGGTCAGGTCAAATTCAACGTCCTCCTTGCGGCATTCTAACCGTGCCGCCTCCTCGGCACCGTCGCGGCATGATCCGGGACCGCATACCACCCAGGATGTTTCGAGGTTGTGCCTTCCTCAGGATATGCCTGACTAGTACTATCATCTTCATGATTGCGGTGCTGATAGGTCCCGGAGCGTTGGCCGGATGGGTTCGAAGACACCGCGCACCCATCTGAATGGCCATAACTTCCCCCTCTGGATCCAGTTTGGGGCCAAGTTTTTTTTGCCAGGAGCAGAATCACATGGGGCACACCCTGAAGGGCGAAAATGGAGAAAACCACAATTCAAAAAAAAATAAATATAAAATATAAAACCCAAGATGAACCGGTCAGGGCAAATTCAATGTCTGGCTTGCGACATTCTAGCCGTGCCGCCTCCTCGGCACCGTCGCGGCATGATCTAGGACTGCGTACCACCCAGGATGTTCTGAGATACTGCCTTCCCTAGGATATGCCTCCCCGGAACTATCGTCTTCACGATTGCGGTGCTGATAGGTCCCGTAGCGTTGGCCGGATGGGGTCGAAGACACCGTGCACCCATCTGAATGGCCATAACTTCCCCGTCCGGATCCAGTTTTGGGCCAAGTTTTTTTTGCCAGGAGCAGAATCACATGGGACACACCGTGAAGTGCGAAAATGGAGAAAACCACGTTTCAAAAAAAATAAATATAAAATATAAAACCCAAGAAGAACCAGTCAGGTCAAATTCAACGTCCTCCTTGCGACATTCTAACCGTGCCGCCTCCTCGGCATTGTCGCGGCATGATCTGGGACCGCATACCATCCAGGATGTTCCGAGACAGTGCCTTCCTTAGGATATGCCACCCCGATACTATTGTCTTCACGATTGCGGTGCTGATAGGTCCCGTAGCGTTGGCCGGATGGGGTCGAAGACACCACGCACCCATCTGAATGGCCATAACTTCCCCGTCCGGATCCAATTTTGGCCCAAGTTTTTTTTGCCAGGTGCAGAATCACATGGGCACACACGGAAGTGCGAAAATGGAGGGAACCACATTTCAAAAAAAATAAATATAAAATATAAAACTCAAGAAGAACCAGTCAGGTCAAATTCTACGTCCTCCTTGCGACATTCTAACCGTGCCGCCTCCTCGGCATCGTCAAGGCATGATCTGGGACCGCGTACCATCCAGGATGTTCCGAGACAGTGCCTTCCTCAGGATATGCCTATCCGGTACTATTGTCTTCACGATTGCGGTGCTGATAGGTCCCGTAGCGTTGGCCGGATGAGGTCGAAGACACCGCGCACCCATCTGAATGGCCATAACTTCCCCGTCCGGGTCCAGCTTTGGGCCAAGTTTTTTTTTCCCAGGTGCAGAATCACATGGGGCACACCCTGAAGGGCGAAAATGGAGAAAACCCCATTTCAAAAAATATAAATATAAAATATAAAACCCAAGAAGAAACCGGTCAGGTCAAATTCAACGTCCTCCTTGCGACATTCTAACCGTGCCGCCTCCTCGGCACCGTCGCGGCATGATCCGGGACCGCGTACCACCCAGGATGTTTCAAAATTGTGCCTTCCTCAGGATATGCCTGACTAGTACTATCATCTTCATGATTGCGGTGCTGATAGGTCCCGCAGCGTTGGCCGGATGGGGTCGAAGACACCGTGCACCCATCTGAATTGCCATAACTTCCCCGCTGGATCCAGTTTTGGGCCAAGTTTTTTTTGCCAGGTGTAGAATCACATGGGGCACACCCTGAAGGGAGAAAATGGAGAAAACCACATTTCAAAAAAAAAATAAATATAAAATATAAAACCCAAGAAGAACCGGTCAGGGCAAATTCAATGTCTAGCTTGCGACATTCTAGCCGTGCCGCCTCCTCGGCACCGTCGCGGCATGATCTGGGACCGCGTACCACCCAGGATGTTCCGAGATACTGCCTTCCCCAGGATATGCTTCCCCGGTACTATCGTCTTCACGATTGCGGTGCTGATAGGTCCCGTAGCGTTGGCCGGATGGGTTCGAAGACACCGCGCACCCATCTGAATGGCCATAACTTCCCCGTCCGGATCCAGTTTTGGCCCAAGTTTTTTTTGCCAGGTGCAGAATCACATGGGGCACACCCTGAAGGGTGAAAATGGAGAAAACCACATTTTAAAAAATATAAATATAATATATAAAACCCAAGAAGAAATCGGTCAGGTCAAATTCAACGTCCTCCTTGCGACATTCTAACCGTGCCGCCTCCTCGGCACCGTCGCGGCATGATCCGGGACCGCATACCACCCAGGATGTTTCGAGATTGTGCCTTCCTCTGGATATGCCTGCCTAGTACTATCATCTTCATGATTGCGGTGCTGATAGGTCCCGGAGCGTTGGGCGGATGGAGTCGAAGACACCGCGCACCCATCTGAATGGCTATAACTTCCCCGTCCGGATCCAGTTTCGGGCCAAGTTTTTGTTGCCAGGTGCAGAATCACATGGGGCACTCCCTGAACGGCGAAAATGGAGAAAACCACATTTCAAAAAAAAAATATAAAATATAAAACCCAAGAAGAACCGGTCAGGGCAAATTCAATGTCTGGCTTGCGACATTCTAGCCGTGCCGCCTCCTTGGCACCGTCGCGGCATGATCTGGGACCGCATACCACCTAGGATGTTCCGAGATACTGCCTTCCCCAGGATATGCCTCCCCGGTACTATCGTCTTCACGATTGCGGTGCTGATAGGTCCCGTAGCGTTGGCCGGATGGGTTCGAAGACACCGCGCACCCATCTGAATGGCCATAACTTCCCCGTCCGGATCCAGTTTTGGCCCAAGTTTTTTTTGCCAGGTGCAGAATCACATGGGGCACACCCTGAAGTGCGAAAATGGAGGAAACCACCTTTCAAAAAAAATAAATATAAAATATAAAACCCAAGAAGAACCAGTCAGGTCAAATTCAACGTCCTCCTTGCGACATTCTAGCCGTGCCGCCTCCTCGGCAACGTCGCGGCATGATCTGGGACCGCGTACCACCCAGGATGTTCCGAGATATTGCCTTCCCCAGGATATGCCTCTCCGGTACTATTGTCTTCACAATTGCGGTGCTGATAGGTCCCGTAGCGTTGGCCGGATGGTGTCGAGGACACCGCGCACGCATCTGAATGGCCATAACTTCCCCGTCCGGATCCAGTTTTGGGCCAAGTTTTTTTTCCCAGGTGCAGAATCACATGGGGCACACCCTGAGGGGTGAAAATGGTGAAAATCTAATTTCAAAAAAATAAATATAAAATGTAAAACCCAAGAAGAACTGGTCAGGTCAAATTCAACGTCCTCCTTGCGACATTCTCACCGTGCAGCCTCCTCGGCACCGTCGCGGCATGATCCGAGACCGCGTACCACCCAGCATGTTCCGAGACAGTGCCTTCCTCAGGATATGCCTGCCTAGTACTATCATCTTCATGGTTGCGCTGCTGATAGGTCCCGGAGCGTTAGCCGGATCGGGTAGAAGACACCGCGCACGCATCTGAATGATCATAACTTCCCCGTCCGGATCTAGTTTTGGGCCAAGTTTTTTTTGCCAGGTGCAGAATCACATGCGGCACACACTGAAGGGTGAAAATAGTTAAAATATCATTTCAAAAACAATTAATATAAAATATAAAACCCAAAAAGAACCAGTCAGTTCAAATTCAACGTCCTCTTTCCGACATTCTAACCGTGCCGCCCCCTCGGCACCGTCACGGCATGATCCGGGACCGCGTACCACCCAGGATGTTCCAATACAATGCCTTCCTCAGGATATGCCTGCCTAGTACTATCATCTTAATGATTGGGGCGCTGATAGGTCCCGGAGCTTTGGCCGGATGGGGTCGAAGACACCGCGCACCCATCTGAATGACCATAACTTCCCCGTCTGGATCCAGTTTTGGGCCAAGTTTTTTTTGCCAGGTGCAGAATCACATGGGCACACCGTAAATGGTGTAAATGGAGAAAATCACATTTCAAAAAAAATAAATATAAAATATAAAACCCAAGAAGAACAGGTCAGGTCAAATTCAACGTCCTCCTTGCGACATTCTAACCGTGCCGCCTCCTCGGCACCGTCGCGGCATGATCTGGGACCGCGTACCACCCAGGATGTTTCGAGACAGTGCCTTCCTCAGGATATGCCTCCCTAGTACTATCTTCTTTTCACGATTGCGGTGCTGATAGGTCCCGTAGCATTGGCCGGATGGGGTCGAAGACACCGCGCACCCATCTGAATGGCCATAACTTCCCAGTTCGGATCCTGTTTTGGGCCAAATTTTTTTTGCTAGGTGCAGAATCACATGGGGCACACACTGCGTTGCGAAAATTGAGAAAACCACATATCAAAAAAAATTAATATAAAATATAAAACCCAAGAAGAACCGGTCTGGTCAAATTCAATGCCCTCCTTGCGACATTCTGGCACCGTCGTGGCATCATCTGGGACCGCGTACCACCCAGGATGTTCTGAGACAGTGCCTTCCTCTGGATATGCCTCCCCGGTGCTATCGTCTTCACGATTGCGGTGCTGATAGGTCCCGTAGCGTTGGCCAGATGGGGTCGAAGACACCGCGCACCCATCCGAATGGCCAAAACTTCCCCGTGCGGATCCAGTTTTGGGCCAAGTTTTTTTTGCTTGGTGCAGAATCACATGCGGCACACACTGAAGGGCGAAAATGGAGAAAACCACATTTCAAAAAAAATAAATATAAATTATAAAACCCAAGAAGAACCGGTCATGTCAAATTCATTGCCCTCCTTGCGACACTCTAACAGTGCCGCCTCCTCGGCACCGTCGTGGCTTGATATAGGACCGCGTACCACGCAGGATGTTCTGAGACAGTGCCTTCCTCAGGATATGCCTCCGCAGTACTATCGTCTTCACGATTGCGGTGCTGATATGTCCCGTAGCGCTGGCCGGATGGGGTCGAAGACACCGCGCACCCATCTGAATGGCCATAAGTTCCCCGTTCGGATCCAGTTTTGGGCCAAGTTTTTTTTGCCAGGTGCAGAATCACAAGGGGCACACCATGAGTGGCAAAAATTGAGAAAACCACATATCAAAAGAAATTAATATAAAATATAAAACCCGAGAAGAACCGGTCTGGTCAAATTCAATGCCCTCCTTGCGACATTCCAGCCATGCCGCCTGCTCGGCACCGTCGTGGCATGATCTGGGACCTGGTACCACCCAGGATGTTCTGAGACAGTGCCTTCCTTAGGATATGCCTCCCCGGTACTGTCGTCTTCATGATTGCGGTGCTGATAGGTTCCGTAGCGTTGGCCGGATGGGGTCGAAGACACCGCGCACCCATCTGAATGGACATAACTTCCCAGTCCGGATCCAGTTTTGGGCTAAGTTTTTTTTGCCAGGTGCTGAATTACATGGGGCACTCCCTGAAGGGTGAAAATGGAGAAAACCAATTTCAAAAAAAAATAAATATAAAATATAAAACCCAAGAAGAACCGGTCAGGTCAAATTCAACGTCGTCCTTGCGACATTCTAACAGTGTCGCCTCCTCGGCACCGTCGCGGCATGATCCGGGACCGCGTACAACCCAGGATATTCCGAGACAGGGCCTTCCTCAGGATATGCCTCCCCGGTGCTATCGTCTTCACGATTGCAGTGCTGATGGATCCCGTAGCGTTGGCCAGATGGGGTCGAAGACACCGCTCACCCATCTGAATGGCCAAAATTTCCCCGTCCGGATCCAGTTTTGGGCTTAGTTTTTTTTGCCAGGTGCAGAATCACATGGGGCACACCCTGAAGGGAGAAAAAGGAGAAAACCACATTTCAAAAAAATAAATATAAAATATAAAACCCAAGAAGAACCGGTCATGTCAAATTCAATGCCCTCCTTGCGACATTCTAATAGTGCCGCCTCCTCGGCACCGTCGCGGCATGATCTAGGACCGCGTACCACCCAGGATGTTCCGAGACAGTACCTTCCTCAGGATATGCCTCCCCGGTACTATCGTCTTCACGATTGCGGTGCTGATAGGTCCCGTAGCGTTCGCCGGATGGGGTCGAAGACACGGCGCACCGATCTGAATGGCCATAACTTCCCCGTCTGGATCCAGTTTTGGGCCAAGTTCTTTTTGCCAGGTGCAGAATCACATGGGGCACACCCTGAATGGCGAAAATGGAGAAATGCACATTTCAAAAAAAAATAAATATAAAATATAAAACCCAAGAAGAACCGGTCTGGTGAAATTCAAAGCCCTCCTTGCGACATTCTAACCGTGCCACCTCCTCGGCACCATCGCGGCATGATCTGGGACCACGTACCACCCAGGATGTTCTGAGACAGTGCCTTCCTCAGGTGATGCCTTCCCGGTACTATCGTCTTCACGATTGCGGTGCTAATAGGTCCGGTAGCGTTCGCCGGATGGGGTCGAAGACACCGCGCACCCATCTGAATGGCCATAACTTCCCCGTTCGGATCCAGTTTTGGGGCAAGTTTTTTTTGCCAGGTGTAGAATCACATGGGGCACACCCTGAGTGGCGAAAATGGAGAAAACCACATTTCGAAAAAAATAAATATAAAATATAAAACCCAAGAAGAACCGGTCTGGTTAAACTCAAAGCCCTCCTTGCGACATTCTAACCGTGCCACCTCCTCGGCACCGTCGCGGCATGATCTGGGACCGCGTACCACCCAGGATGTTCCGAGACAGTGCCTTCCTTAGGATATGCCTCCCCGGTACTATCGTCTTCACGATTGCGGTGCTGATAGGTCCGGTAGCGTTCGCTGGATGGGGTCGAAGACACCGCACACCCATCTGAATGGCCATAACTTCCCCGTCCGGATCCAGTTTTGGGCCAAGTTTTTTTTGCCACGTTTAGAATCACATGGGGCACACCCAAAAGGGCGAAAATTGAGAAAACAACATTTCGAAAAAAATAAATATAAAATATAAAACCCAAGAAGAACCGGTCAGGTCAAATTCAACGTTCTGCATGCGACATTCTAACAGTGCCGCATCCTCAGCACCGTCGCGGCATGATCCGGGACCGCGTACCACCCAGGATGTTCCGAGACAGTGCCTTCCTCAGGATATGCCTCCCCGGTACTATCATCTTCAAGATTGCGGTGCTGATAGGTCCCGGAGCGTTGGCCGGATGGGCTCGAAGACACCGCGCACCCATCTGAATGGCCATAACTTCCCCGTCCGGATCCAGTTTTGGGCCAAGTTTTTCTGCCAGGTGCAGAATCACATGGGGCACACCCTGAATGGCGAAAATGGAGAAAACCACTTCTCAAAAAAAATAAAAATAAAATATAAAACCCAAGACGAACCGGTCAGGTCAAATTCAACGTCCTCCTTGCGACATTCTAACCATGCCGCCTCCTCGGCACCGTCGTGGCATGATCTGGGACCGCGTACCACGCAGGATGTTCCGAGACAGTGCCTTTCTCAGGATATGCCTACCTAGTACTATCATCTTCACGATTGCGGTGCTGATAGGTCCCGTAGGGTTGGCCGGATAGGGTTGAAGACACCGCGCACCCATCTGAATGGCCATAACTTCCCTGTCCGGATCCAGTTTTGGGCCAAGTTTTTTTTGCCAAGTGCAGAATCACATGGGGCACCCCCTGAAGGGTGAAAATGGAGAAAACCATATTTAAAAAAAATAAATATAAAATATAAGACCTAAGAAGAACCGGTCTGGTCAAATTCAACGTCGTCCTTGCGACATTCTTACCGTGCCGCATCCTCGGCACCGTCGCGGCATGATCCGGGACCGCGTACCACCCAGGATGTTCGGAGACAGTGCCTACCTCAGGATATGCCTGCCCGGTACTATCATCTTCACGATTGCGATGCTGATAGGTCCGGTAGCGTTCGCCGGATGGGGTCGAAGACACCGCGCACCCATCTGAATGGCCGTAACTTCCCCGTCCGGATCTAGTTTTGGGCCAAGTTTTTTTGCCAGGTGCAGAATCACATGGGGCACTCCCTGAATGGCGAAAATGGAGAAAACCACATTTCAAAAAAAATAAATATAAAATATAAAACCCAACAAGAACCGGTCTGGTCAAATTCAACGTCCTCCTTGCGACATTCTAACAGTGCCGCATCCTCGGCACCGTCGCGTCACGATCTGGGACCGCGTACCACCCAAGATGTTTTGAGACAGTGCCTTCCTCAGGATATGCCTCACCGGTACTATCGTCTTCACGATTGCGGTGCTGATAGGTGCCGTAGCGTTGGCCGGATGGGGTCGAAGACACCGCGCACCCATCTGAATGGCCATAACTTCCCCGTCCGGAAGCAGTTTTGGGCCAAGTTTTTTTGCCAGGTGCAGAATCACATGGGGCACACCCTGAATGGCGAAAATTGAGACAACCACATTTCAAAAAAAAATAAAAATAAAATATAAAACACAAGAAGAACCGGTAAGGTCAAATTCAACGTCCTCCTTGCGACATTCCAACCGTGCCGCCTCCTCGGCACCGTCGCGGCATGATCTGGGATCGTGTACCACACAGGATGTTCCGAGACAGTGCCTTTCTCAGGATATGCCTACCTAGTACTATCATCTTCACGATTGCGGTGCTGATAGGTCCCGTAGGGTTGGCCGGATGGGGTCGAAGACACCGCGCACCCATCTGAATGGCCATAACTTCCCCGTCCGGATCCAGTTTTGGGCCAAGTTTTTTTTGCCACGTGCAGAATCACATGGGGCACCCCCTGAAGGGCGAAAACGGAGAAAATCACATTTCAAAAAAATAAATATAGAATATAAAACCCAAGAAGAACCGGTCAGGTCAATTTCAACATCGTCCTTGCGAAATTCTAACCGTGCCGCCTCCTCGGCACCTTCGCGGCATGATCTGGGACCGCATACCACCCAGCATGTTTCGAGATAGTGCCTTCCTCAGGATATGGCCCCCCGGTACTATCGTCTTCACGATTGCGGTGCTGATAGGAGCCGTAGCGTTGGCCGGATGGCGTCGAAGACACCGCGCACCCATCTGAATGGCCATAACTTCCCCGTCCGGATCCAGTTTTGGGCAAGGTTTTTTTGCTAGGTGCAGAATCACATGGGGCACACCCTGAATGGCAAAAATGGAGAAAACCATATTTCAAAAAAAATAAATATAAAATATAAAACCCAAGAAGAACCGGTCAGGTCAATTTCAACGTCGTCCTTGCGACATTCTAACCGTGCCGCCTCCTCGGCACCATCGCGGCATGATCTGGGACCGCATACCACCCAGCATGTTTCGAGATAGTGCCTTCCTCAGGATATGGCTCCCTGGTACTATCGTCTTCACGATTGCGGTGCTGATAGGAGCCGTAGCGTTGGCCGGATGGCGTCGAAGACACCGCGCACCCATCTGAATGGCCATAACTTCCCCGTCCGGATCCAGTTTTGGGCAAGGTTTTTTTGCCAGGTGCAGAATCACATGGGGCACACCCTGAATGGCAAAAATGGAGAAAACCATATTTCAAAAAAAATAAATATAAAATATAAAACCCAACAAGAACCGGTCAGGTCAAATTCAACGTCCTCCTTGCGACATTCTAACAGTGCCGCATCCTCGGCACCGTCGCGTCATGATCTGGGACCGCGTACCACCCAAGATGTTTCGAGACAGTGCCTTCCTCAAAATATGCCTCCCCGGTACTATCGTCTTCACGATTGCGGTGCTGATAGGTGCCGTAGCGTTGGCCGGATGGGGTCGAAGACACCGCGCACCCATCTGAATGGCCATAACTTCCCCGCCCGGATGCAGTTTTGGGCCAAGTTTTTTTGCTAGGTGCAGAATCACATGGGGCACACCCTGAATGGTGAAAATTGAGAAAACCACATTTCAAAAAAAATAAAAATAAAATATAAAACACAAGAAGAACCGGTAAGGTCAAACTCAACGTCCTCCTTGCGACATTTTAACCGTGCCGCCTCCTCGGCACCGTCGCGGCATGATCTGGCACCGTGTACCACGCAGGATGTTTCGAGACAGTGCCTTTCTCAGGATATGCCTACCTAGTACAATCATCTTCACGATTGCGGTGTTGATAGGTCCCGTAGGGTTGGCCGGATGGGGTCGAAGACACCGCGAACCCTTCTGAATGGCCATAACTTCCCCGTCCGGATCCAGTTTTGGGCCAAGTTTTTTTTGCCACGTGCAAAATCACATGGGGCACCCACTGAAGGGCGAAAATGGAGAAAATCACATTTCAAAAAAATAAATATAAAATATAAAACCCAAGAAGAACCGGTCAGGTCAATTTCAACGTCGTCCTTGCGACATTCTAACCGTGCCGCCTCCTCGGCACCATCGCGGCATGATCTGGGACCGCATACCACCCAGCATGTTTCGAGATAGTGCCTTCCTCAGGATATGGCTCCCCGGTACTATCGTCTTCACGATTGCGGTGCTGATAGGAGCCGTAGCGTTGGCCGGATGGCGTCGAAGACACCGCGCACCCATCTGAATGGCCATAACTTCCAAGTCCGGATCTAGTTTTGGGCAAGGTTTTTTTGCCAGGTGCAGAATCACATGGGGCACACCCTGAATGGCAAAAATGGAGAAAACCATATTTCAAAAAAAATAAATATAAAATATAAAACCCAACAAGAACCGGTCAGGTCAAATTCAACGTCCTCCTTGCGACATTCTAACAGTGCCGCATCCTCGGCACTGTCGCGTCATGATCCGGGACCGCGTACCACCCAAGATGTTTCGAGACAGTGCCTTCCTCAGGATATGCCTCCCCGGTACTATCGTCTTCACGATTGCGGTGCTGATAGGTGCCGTAGCGTTGGCCGGATGGGGTCGAAGACACCGCGCACCCATCTGAATGGCCATAACTTCCCCGTCCGGATGCAGTTTTGGGCCAAGTTTTTTTGCTAGGTGCAGAATCACATGGGGCACACCCTGAATGGTGAAAATTGAGAAAACCACATTTCAAAAAAAATAAAAATAAAATATAAAACACAAGAAGAACCGGTAAGGTCAAATTCAACGTCCTCCTTGCTACATTCTAACCGTGCCGCCTCCTCGGCACCGTCGCGGCATGATCTGGCACCGTGTACCACGCAGGATGTTTCGAGACAGTGCCTTTCTCAGGATATGCCTACCTAGTACAATCATCTTCACGATTGCGGTGTTGATAGGTCCCGTAGGGTTGGCCGGATGGGGTCGAAGACACCGCGAACCCTTCTGAATGGCCATAACTTCCCCGTCCGGATCTAGTTTTGGGCCAAGTTTTTTTTGCCACGTGCAAAATCACATGGGGCACCCACTGAAGGGCGAAAATGCAGAAAATCACATTTCAAAAAAATAAATATAAAATATAAAACCCAAGAAGAACCGGTCAGGTCAATTTCAACGTCGTCCTTGCGACATTCTAACCGTGCCGCCTCCTCGGCACCATCGCGGCATGATCTGGGACCGCATACCACCCAGCATGTTTCGAGATAGTGCCTTCCTCAGGATATGGCTCCCCGGTACTATCGTCTTCACGATTGCGGTGCTGATAGGAGCCGTAGCGTTGGCCGGATGGCGTCGAAGACACCGCGCACCCATCTGAATGGCCATAACTTCCCCGTCCGGATCCAGTTTTGGGCCAGGTTTTTTTTGCCAAGTGCAGAATCACATGGGGCACCCCCTGAAGGGCGAAAATGGAGAAAACCACATTTCAAAAAAAAATAAATATAAAATATAAAACCTAAGAAGAACCGGTCTGGTCAAATTCAACGTCGTCCTTGCGACATTCTTAACGTGCCGCATCCTCGGCACCGTCGCGCATGATCCGGGACCGCGTACCACCCAGGATGTTCTGAGACAGTGCCTACCTCAGGATATGCCTCCCCGGTACTATCGCCTTCACGATTGCGGTGCTGATAGGTCCGGTAGCGTTCGCCGGATGGGGTCGAAGACACCGCGCACCCATCTGAATGGCCATAACTTCCCCGTCCGGATCCAGTTTTGGGCCATGTTTTTTTGCCAGGTGCAGAATCACATGGGGCACACCCTGAATGGCGAAAATGGAGAAAACCACATTTCAAAAAAAATAAATATAAAATATAAAACCCAACAAGAACCGGTCTGGTCAAATTCAACGTCCTCCTTGCGACATTCTAACAGTGCTGCATCCTCGGCACTGTCGCGTCACGATCCGGGACCGCGTACCACCCAAGATGTTTCGTGACAGTGCCTTCCTCAGGATATGCCTCACCGGTACTATCGTCTTCACGATTGTGGTGCTGATAGGTGCCGTAGCGTTGGCCGGATGGGGTCGAAGACACCGCGCACCCATCTGAATGGCCATAACTTCCCCGTCCGGATCCAGTTTTGGGCCAAGTTTTTTTGCTAGGTGCAGAATCACATGGGGCACACCCTGAATGGTGAAAATTGAGAAAACCACATTTCAAAAAAAATAAAAATAAAATATAAAACACAAGAAGAACCGGTAAGGTCAAATTCAACGTCCACCTTGCGACATTCTAACCGTGCCGCCTCCTCGGCACCGTCGCGGCATGATCTGGCACCATGTACCACGCAGGATGTTCCGAGACAGTGCCTTTCTCAGGATATGCCTACCTAGTACAATCATCTTCACGATTGCGGTGTTGATAGGTCCCGTAGGGTTGGCCGGATGGGGTCGAAGACACCGCGCACCCTTCTGAATGGCCATAACTTCCCCGTCCGGATCCAGTTTTGGGCCAAGTTTTTTTGCTAGGTGCAGAATCACATGGGGCACACCCTGAGTGGTGAAAATTGAGAAAACCACATTTCAAAAAAAATAAAAATAAAATATAAAACACAAGAAGAACCGGTAAGGTCAAATTCAACGTCCACCTTGCGACATTCTAACCGTGCCGCCTCCTCGGCACCGTCGCGGCATGATCTGCGACCGTGTACCACGCAGGATGTCCTGAGACAGTGCCTTTCTCAGGATATGCCTACCTAGTACAATCATCTTCACGATTGCGGTGCTGATAGGTCCCGTAGGGTTGGCCGGATGGGGTCGAAGACACCTCGCACCCATCTGAATGGCCATAACTTCCTCGTCCGGATCTAGTTTTGGGCCCAGTTTTTTTTGCCAAGTGCAGAATCACAAGGGGCACACCCTGAATGGTGAAAATTGAGAAAACCACATTTCAAAAAAATAAATATAAAATATAAAAGCCAAGAAGAACCGGTCAGGTCAAATTCAACGTCCTCCTTGCGACATTCTAACAGTGCCGCCTCCTCGGCACCGTCGCGGCTTGATCCCGGACCCGTACCTCCCAGGATGTTCCGAGATAGTGCCTTCCTCAGGATATGGCTCCCCGGTACTATCGTCTTCACGATTGTGGTGCTGATAGGAGCCGTAGCGTTGGCCGGATGGCGTCGAAGACACCGCGCACCCATCTGAATGGCCATAACTTCCCCGTCCGGATCCAGTTTTGGGCCAGGTTTTTTTTGCCAAGTGCAGAATCACATGGGGCACCCGCTGAAGGGCGAAAATGGAGAAAATCACATTTCAAAAAAATAAATATAAAATATAAAACCCAAGAAGAACCGGTCAGGTCAATTTCAACGTCGTCCTTGCGACATTCTAACCGTGCCGCCTCCTCGGCACCATCGCGGCATGATCTGGGACCGCATACCACCCAGCATGTTTCGAGATAGTGCCTTCCTCAGGATATGGCTCCCCGGTACTATCGTCTTCACGATTGCGGTGCTGATAGGAGCCGTAGCGTTGGCCGGATGGCGTCGAAGACACCGCGCACCCATCTGAATGGCCATAACTTCCCCGTCCGGATCCAGTTTTGGGCCAGGTTTTTTTTGCCAAGTGCAGAATCACATGGGGCACCCGCTGAAGGGCGAAAATGGAGAAAACCACATTTCAAAAAAATAAATATAAAATATAAAACCCAAGAAGAACCGGTCAGGTCAATTTCAACGTCGTCCTTGCGACATTCTAACCGTGCCGCCTCCTCGGCACCGTCGCGGCATGATCTGCGACCGTGTACCACACAGGATGTCCCGAGACAGTGCCTTTCTCAGGATATGCCTACCTAGTACTATCGTCTTCACGATTGCGGTGCTGATAGGTCCCGTAGCGTTGGCCGGATGGCGTCGAAGACACCGCGCACCCATCTGAATGGCCATAACTTCCCCGTCCGGATCTAGTTTTGGGCCAAGTTTTTTTTGCCAGGTGCAGAATCACATGGGGCACACCCTGAATGGCGAAAATTGAGAAAACCACATTTCAAACAAAATAAATATAAAATATAAAAGCCAAGAAGAACCGGTCAGGACAAATTCAACGTCCTCCTTGCGACATTCTAACATTGCCGCATCCTCGGCACCGTCGCGTCATGATCCCGGACCGCGTACCACCCAGGATGTTTTGAGACAGTGCCTTCCTCAGGATATGCCTCCCCGGTACTATCGTCTTCACGATGGCGGTGCTGATAGGTGCCGTAGCGTTGGCTGGATGGGGTCGAAGACACCGCGCACCCATCTGAATGGCCATAACTTCCCCGTCCGGATGCAGTTTTGGGCCAAGTTTTTTTGCCAGGTGCAGAATCACATGGGGCACACCCTGAATGGCGAAAATTGGGAAAACCACATTTCAAAAAAAATAAAAATAAAATATAAAACCCAAGAAGAACCGGTAAGGTCAAATTCAACGTCCTCCTTGCGACATTCTAATAGTGCCGCATCCTCGGCACCGTCGCGGCATGATCAGGGACCGCGTACCACCCAGGATGTTCCGAGACAGTGCCTTCCTTAGCATATGCCTCCCCGGTACTATCGTCTTCACGATTGCGGTGCTGATAGGTGCCGTAGCGTTGGTCGGATGGGGTCGAAGACACCGCGCACCCATCTGAATGGCCATAACTTCCCCGTCCAGATCTAGATTTGGGCCAAGTTTTTTTTGCCAGGTGCAGAATCACATGGGGCACAACCAGAAGGGCGAAAATGGAGAAAACCACATTTCAAACAAAATAAATATAAAATATAAAACCCAAGAAGAACCGGTCTGTAACACCCTAAATTTAATTTCCAGCATTTTATAATAAATTCAATATGCTTTATTTATTTTCTAGGATTTATTGTGCCTAGTATGCATTTTTTCATTATCTTTTGAACTAAATATTGCAATATATCCTAAGGTCAACATGTTTGTGCATTCATGCTGGAGCATATTTTTATTTGATGAGTGGCATAAGGTTTGAATTCAAATTTATTTGAATTCATAGTTTGCTTTTGAGTTTAAAAGAAAAGAGAGAAATAGAAAAGAGAGGGAAAATGCAGGAAAAAGAAAAAAAAAAGAGAAATCAGCCCACCTCCCTGAGCCGGCCCACCAGCCACCCTCACCCGAGCCGGCCCAGGCGAGGCGGCCCAACCGGCCTCCCGCGCGCCGCCTCTCTCCCTCGCGCCGCTGACAGGCGGACCCGCGCCCGTCGAGCCGCTGACAGGCGGGACCCACCTGTCATCCCCAACCTCCTGGCTTTCCATTTCGGGCGACGGCGACTTTCCTTTTTCGGCCGCCGCCTTTCCTTCTCTACACCGGCCGACTCCGAGGAGGAGAGCTTCCCCCGCCGCCTTCCCCGTATTCCCCGCTCTCCTGCGCACCGAGTCCCCAAAGGAATCGAAGGATTCCCTTCCTTCCCGAGAGCGCGCGCCGAAGGAAACTCCGGCCACCGCCTTCCTTACCGCGCCGCCCCCTTCCGAGCCGCTCCGGTCCTATAAATAGCACGCCGGGCTTCGCCCTTTCCCCCTCAACCTCGCCAGCAGCCGCAATCGAGCCCTAGCCGTCGCGAGCCGCTCAATTCCGCCGCCACCGTCCGAGGTGAGTAACGCCGGCGAGGTGCAATTCGCCCTCTGTGGTCGCGCTCCCGCCGCCCTAACCCCTCCGCCCTAACCCCTCCGCCGTGCTCTGCAGGACCTCGCGACCCCGTTCCGCTAGCTCTCGACGCCCGTGGACGCTCCGACCGAGCTCTCCGCGAAGCCCCGAGCCGCTCCGCCGCCTCCGCTCGTCGCCGACCATCCTCCGGCAGCTCCCGGTCGTCGACAACCCCACGGTGAGCTTCGCCGTGGTCCCGTCTTGCTTTCTAGCTAGGTCCGGTCCTGAATCGCGCCCCGGAACACCAGGCATCGCGAGCTCCGGCGATGCGCCGCCGTCCCCGATGGTCGCCGCCGGCGAAACCTCGCCTTTCAACCTCAGCCGTCCGATCCAGAACGGATGCACGAGATTATAACGTGATCCGATCTCACCGCGGCCGTTAGATCTAGATCCGACCGTCCGGACCAGATGGTGACCGGTCAACTGCGGTCGTCGCCGTTTTTTTTAAAGAGACCCTCGGTTTTTCCGAAATCAACCCGCGGTCCACGCCAGTTCAAAAATAATTACAGATCGGCCCAGTTTTTAATGCTTTAGCCCCTGCGCTATTGAAAAATAGAACCCGCAGTCCAGAGGCTGTGTTTTTGTGCTTTAGACCTCGGATCTTTCCTGAAATTACAGAATTGGTCCCTGGTTTTTCCAAAACAGCCCAGATTTTGAGTTTTCTTCATAAATAGGTCCCTAGAACCTTGTTTTGGCCATAACTTTTCCGTTTTAACTCCGTTTTGGGCGATTCTTTCGCTCACGTGACCGTGGTAATATGTAGAACAGTTCTAAACTAGTTTTGTGTTCTGTTTTGATGTATTGGTGTACTGTTTCTTATCTTTTGTCCATTGTTTGCATGTATGCTCGTATATGGATGCTTGTGTGACGTTTGGACGTAAGTAGACGTTGACCTGTCTCAGGTGAACGAGGAGCCACCTTTTGACATTTGTGAGCAGCAGCAAGAGCACCTTGAGGAAGGCAAGTATAACATGAGCAACACCTATCACCTTTAATTCATTGCATATGCATGTGTCGATCTTGTATGCCTATAAGGACGATACATTAGCCACTTTGATCTCAATGTGAACCTTTTGGGTTGCATGTGGTTAAGTTTTTGCTAGGTGCTGTGCCAACATACACCTATGCTATGTTTTTAATTAATGTTGATTAATGGATCTATGCAATTAATTGTTTGAGCGTGACCCTCTGTGCCGTGTGCTTGAGTGGTGCATGTCTCATTTAAAATTTGTTTTTTTAGCAACTTGGTTTAGGGGGCATGAGCATTGTGCTTAGTGGTTTTGCTCATAGCCACTTTCCATAAGGACCGGTTCGCAAAGCGACAACCTGGGACAACAGCACTACCATAAGACTGGTATGGGACGGTCTTAGCTGATTAATTAGATTGTTTTAGTTTGGGAGTAACTTACTTGCGGGACAAGAGGGGAGGTGTGCTTCTGTGGCCCTCGCGCTGCTTGGGTTGAGTGTGATGTGTTCTTCTCCCCTTGAGGCTTGCTCCACCGTTGCATAACCTGAAACCTTAGCGGTTACACCTTACTAACATAATCTTTGTAAAGGCTTCGTAGTGTGGCTTGCTAGTCATCTCATCTAAGGTATGTGATGAACCACTAGCGTAGCTCACGACTTGTGGGTAAAGATGTGCAACCTCTCGAGAGTGTAAAACTGATGCATCAGCCGTGCTCACGGTTATGAGCGGCCCAGATCCTTTATGTGATTAATTGGGTTATGGATGGTTTTTGGTAAAATCCTGGTTAACCATGATGCTTAATTTCTTCTATGCAATATCTTTGAGATAAAAGTTTCTCTACTCACTTTAGTAAATAGCTTTAATAAAATTTGACCAATTAAAAGCAATGCAGTGGAGTCAGCTAACCTTAGAGCCTCATGGTTCTGTTATACTTGTTGAGTACGAGTTGTGTGCTCACGCTTGTTCTTTTCCGTTTATTCCTTGTTGGGGGGACAAATCCAACCGCTGCTCAGTCAATGGAGATACGGAGGATTATCAAGAAGTCTAGGCTCTTCGCTCTTCCAGTGGACGTCCCTGTGGCGGCTCTAGTTGCTTTCTGTTTACGCTTCCGCTTTTACGTACTCTATGTTAAAGACAAGTGTCTATTATGGTAATAATACTTATGATGTAATCGTTAAACGTTATATTATGACATGTCCTGTGATGACAATTTGTCCTATACATGTGAGACTCGTTCCTGGCGCATGTATAGTATGCACGGTTTTGGTTCATTGAAAACCGGGTGTGACAGATTGGTATCAGAGCCGTGTCGACTGTAGGACGGAAGCCTAGTTAGTACGGGTCGAAATTTAAGGATTTCCTCCTTCTCTTCCTCCTGTTTTTAAAAGTTTTCTTTTCTTTAAGTTTATACTACAACCCTATGTTCCTACATTATTTTTAATTCTCTTAACTCCTTTTTTAGAACTGATCTTAACCCAATCTTGGTCGTTTTCTTTGTAGATGGCCCGTACCAGACTGATCGCCCGCAAGCAAACCGGTGCACCCCCGCAAGGCTACCATGTTCCCTTGGCACCACGGAACCCAGAACCAGAAGATCTAGTGCCACCCCCGCCTCTGCAGGAACCCATCATAGTGGGAGATGACTCTGAAGACCCCAGTGAAGCCAGCTCTTTCACTGAGAACACAGAAGAGGATCCAGAGGAGAATCCAGCCCCTGAACCAGAGGTAGAAGCACCTGAGTGGTCACATCACATTGCCGTTCAGATAGAGGATGATCAAGGACCTGCTGTCAAAAGAGAGAGGGTGATCGCCACCTGGGTCAACATCGACCATACCCACCCAGGCAACGGTCTCAACTTTCCCGGACTACTTCGGGAGTGCCTCCAGGAAATCGGCCTCGACAACTTCACCACCTCCTACTTCGCCACTCAGAGTACGCACCCGATTCTACCTGACAGATGGGTGGCCAATGCGTTGATCGAACGCTACAACCTCATCCACGGAGGGAAGACCATTGTGGGTGAATACTGCTGCGTGACGATCCATGAGACGATGGAAGCTGCCATTGAAGATGCTGCACGCCAAGCTCTGGGAACCATCTGCTACGACCACCGTACCCCGTTGAGCCAGACCTGTTTCCGCTACTTCCCTCGCCGCATAGAAGGCCAAGCTGGGCACGAGATCGCTTCGATGGTGTTGGAGGATGACCAGAGGGTAAGGAAGATGGCACGGTACATCGCGGCCCTCAACTCCGCCCACGACATCGTGTTGGACGAGCTTCACCGCAAGACCAAGAGGGTGGCAGAACTTGAAGCTACACTTGCTGGCCTCCAAGGACCAAAGCCTCGAGTGCCAGACGTGACTCCGTCCCAGTGCAAATCCCGCAAGAGGACCCGCAAAGGGGAACTAAATGGTGCCACTAGGATTCTTTTCCATGAGGATTAGGATTACCCTTATCTTTGCTTCACATCGCTAGTACGTTTGAGTCGAGTTGGTCTATAAACGCTTTGAGTCTAGTTCAGTGTTTGGTTGTTTGTGCTTGTGAACTATGTTTGA
Source organism: Paspalum vaginatum (assembly GCA_030272315.1). Taxonomy (NCBI): domain Eukaryota; kingdom Viridiplantae; phylum Streptophyta; class Magnoliopsida; order Poales; family Poaceae; genus Paspalum; species Paspalum vaginatum. The sequence goes on along the minus strand of CM059015.1, from coordinate 48,193,115 downwards.
GTTGGCATTTTGGTTGCTTGATCATGTCCAACTATGTGGATTGTCCATAGTCAAACCAGTTTGAGTTGAGTTTAATAAAAATAGTCAGTTGGGATGAACAACTACTCTATTACTCCTCTCTACCTCATCTAGCTGACGCTCGTTCATCATGGCCTAATGACCAACCTGCAACCTCAAAATCTACTTCACCTTGTGAGAGGGATATACATCCTTATGGACTTTCTTTTGTTGCCCACAGATGGTTGGAACTAGAGGACGTGGTGCTAGGGGCGCCCAAGGAAGTAACCAGGGCCACGACCATCCCGAGCACCCGTTGCCCAATCCACCACCACTGACGGCCAAGCAGTTCTTTGCCATGCAAACGCAGATGATGGCCACAGTGAACAATGCCATCTTGGCCCTACAACAAGCTCAGGTGCAGGCACCACCACCACCTCCTCCGCCTAGGGATAGGCGTGGGGATTTCATGAAGGGGCATGCCCCAACCTTCTCCCACGCTGCAGATCCACTATAGGCTGATGACTGGCTTCGTGCTGTGGAGAGACAGCTGGAGATCGCCCAGTGCGATGACCGGGAGAGAGTCCTGTATGCTGCAGGACAACTTCGTGGTGCTGCTTTGGATTGGTGGGAGTCATACCGCCAGCAGGATCGCGATGCCTTCACCTGGGCTCAGTTTAGAGAGAACTTCAGGAGTCACCACGTACCGGCTGGGACCATGAAGATGAAGAAGAAGGAGTTCCTCTCGCTCAAGCAAGGGAGCATGTCCGTCACTGAGTATCGTGACAAGTTCCTGCAGCTTGCAAGGTACGCCACAGCAGAGGTCGCTGAGGATGGCGATAAACAGGAGCATTTCATGGAAGGGCTCAATGACACCCTACAGTTCCACCTCATGAACTTCACCTTCCCCAGCTTCAATCACCTGGTAGATCGTGCGCTCCTTACAGAACGCAAACATCGGGAGATGGAGGAAAGGAAGAGGAAGCTCATACCTGCACCGTCCGGGAGCAACACCCGCCCCCGCTACCAACAACAGCAGCAGCCACCGCGGCCAGGATACCCGCAGAACCACCAGGGGCAGCAGATGGCCCAGGGGCAACTCTACCAGAATCAGCCTCCTCGCCCTGCATATCAAGCTCAGCGTCAGGGGCAGCCTAACCCCCCTGCACCAGCTCAGGCTCCTGTCATTGGCAGAAGTTGCTACAAGTGCGGTGACCCGGGGCACTATGCCAATGTCTGCCCTCAGAAGACAGCCCCCAACCCGCAGAGACCAGGACCAGTCCAACAGCCGCAAGCTCAGGGGCGCAACAATGGGAACGCCAAGGCGCCGTGGCAAGGAAAGGTGAACCATGTGACGGCAGAAACTGCAGCTGAGGCCCGAAACGTCATGATCGGTACGTTCTTGGTCAACTCTCATCCTGCTACCGTACTATTTGATACTGGTGCCACCCACTCCTTTATTACCAAATCCTTTGCTGAACAACATAAAATACCCATTAGCATGTTGAAAAAGGATATGATAATTACTTCACCTGGAGGGGAAATAAGAACCAATGTGATCTGTACCAGAGTCAGGATTAACATAAGGGGGTTAGAGTTTCATACTAGTCTGTTAGTCATTGAACCGATGGGCATCGACGTCATCCTGGGAATGGAAACATTGACCAAATGGGGAGTCAGAATTGACTGTGCCAAGAGGACTGTTCATATGACAACGCCAGATGGCCAGGAAGTAAGAGTCGGCGCATCCAAACCCTCCGGTTATCTGCATCGGATGGAGGTCCAACCTACAGATGGCATTCGAGTAGTGTGTGAATATCCTGATGTCTTTCCGGAAGAGTTACCAGGTATGCCGCCTGACCGAGACATTGAGTTTTCTATAGACCTTTTACCTGGTACTGCTCCTATATCTAAAAGACCATATAGAATGGCACCCCCAGAACATGAGGAAGTTAAACAAAACATAGATGAGCTGCTAGCAAAGGGATTTATTCGCCATAGTACCTCTCCGTGGGCTTTTCCTGTTCTATTTGTTGATAAGAAGGAAGGGCCTGCTCGACGGATGTGTGTGGATTATCGTGCATTGAACGAGGTGACTATTAAGAACAAGTATCCTCTGCCACGCATTGATGATTTGTTTGATCAGTTGCAAGGTGCCTGTGTATTCTCCAAAATAGACCTGAGATCTGGCTACCACCAGTTGAAGATCCGTCCCTCAGATATTCCTAAGACTGCTTTCATCACAAAGTATGGTCTCTATGAGTATACTGTGGTGTCTTTTGGTCTGACTAATGCCCCTGCTTTCTTCATGAGTTTAATGAATAAGGTGTTCATGGATTATTTGGACAAGTTCGTGGTGGTATTCATTGATGATATCCTGATCTACTCCAAAACCGAGGAGGAACATGAGGAGCACTTGAGGCTAGTTCTGCAGAGATTGAGGGATCACAAGCTATATGCAAAGTTGAGCAAGTGTGAGTTCTGGATTGACGAGGTACCATTCCTTGGTCATATCATCTCTAAGGGGGGGATCTCAGTGGACCCTGGCAAGGTAATATCTGTGTTGGATTGGAAGGTGCCACAGACTGTCAAGGAAGTACGTGGATTTTTGGGCTTAGCAGGATATTACCGGAGATTCATAGAGAATTTCTCGAAGATTGCGAAGCCGATGACCACGTTGCTTGAGAAGGATGCTGAGTTCATCTAGAGCAAGGAGAGGCAAGCAGCTTTTGAAGAGTTGAAGAAGAAGCTGACCACCGCACCTGTGCTGACATTGCCAGATCTGCAGAAAAGGTTCACAGTATATTGTGATGCTTCAGGCGACGGTCTGGGTTGTGTGCTGATGCAAGAAGGAAAGGTGATTGCCGATGCCTCCCGACAGCTACGCAAGCATGAGGTAAATTATCCTACACATGACTTGGAGTTAGCAGCAGTTGTCCATGCACTTAAGATATGGCGTCACTATCTCTTTGGGCAAAGATGTGAGATATACACGGATCACAAGAGTCTTAAGTATATCTTCACTCAGAATGAGCTGAACATGAGGCAGCGCAGATGGTTAGAACTGATCAAGGACTACGACTTGGAGATACGTTATCATCCAGGGAAAGCCAACGTGGTGGCTGATGCTTTGAGCAGAAGAAGCTACGTCAACATGGCCATAGCATTCCAGATGCCACGTGAGTTATGTGAGGAGTTCGAAAGTTTGAGTTTGGGTTTTGTGCATCATACTGCAGCTACCTTTGAAGCCGAACCAACTCTGGAACAAGAAATTCGAAGACATCAAGCCCAGGACAAGAAGATCCAGGAGATACGCGAGCAGATCCAGATAGGCAAAGCGCCCAACTTCAGGGAAGATGAGCAAGGTACAGTATGGTACAAGAACCGGATTTGTGTGCCAGTTGTGGACAGAATCAAGAAGTTGATCCTGAGTGAGGCCCATGATACAGCTTACTCTATCCATCCCGGGAGTACTAAGATGTATTATGACCTCAAGGAGAGATTCTGGTGGTTTGGAATGAAACGTGCCGTAGCAGAGTATGTGGCAATTTGTGACACTTGTCAGAGGGTCAAGGCAGAACATCAGAGGCCAGCAGGACTATTGCAACCGTTGAAAATTCCAGAATGGAAGTGGGAGGAAATCATCATGGACTTTATTGTTGGGTTACCTCGCACCCAGAAAGGTTACAACTCCATATGGGTAGTAGTGGATCGTCTGACCAAGGTCGCCCACTTCATACCTGTGAATACTACCTACTCCGGGGCAAGGTTGGCAGAACTATACATCTCTCGGATTGTGTGTTTGCATGGGGTTCCTAAGAGGATTATATCCGATCGAGGATCACAGTTCACTTCTCGCTTTTGGGAGCAATTGCATGATTCATTGGATACCAAGCTTCGTTTCAGCACAGCTTACCATCCGCAGACAGACGGTCAGACAGAAAGGACCAATCAAATACTGGAAGATATGTTGCGAGCATGTGTCATCCAATATGGCACAAGTTGGGACAAGTGCTTACCTTATGCCGAGTTCTCCTACAACAACAGCTATCAGGTCAGTATCAAGAAATCACCATTTGAAGCTTTGTATGGTAGAAGGTGTAGGACTCCTTTGCTCTGGGATCAGAAAGGAGAGAAGCAAGTGTTTGGACCGGACATTATCAAGGATGCGGAGGAACAAGTACGGATAGTTCGAGAGAACTTGAGAATTGCTCAGTCTAGGCAGAAAAGCTATGCAGATGTCAGACGGAGAGATCTCACGTTCAAGGAAGATGACTTTGTGTATCTGAAGGTGTCACCTATGCGGGGAGTACGCAGATTCAACATGAAGGGAAAACTAGCACCCAGATATGTTGGACCATTCAAGGTACTAGAAAAGAGAGGAGAAGTGGCTTATCGCTTAGAGTTACCTTCTAGTCTTTCAGGTGTGCACGATGTATTCCATGTCTCGCAGCTGAAGAAGTGCTTGAGAATACCAGAGGAGCAGGCGCCTTTAGAAGGGTTGGAAGTGCAAGAGGACTTGACCTACACTGAGCACCCTATAAAGATTCTGGAAACATCTGAGAGGGTGACCCGAAATAAGAGGATCAAGATGTGCCGAGTGCAATGGAAATACCACACAGAGGAGGAAGCTACTTGGGAAAGGGAGGATGAGTTGAGGGCAGCATACCCTGATCTCTTTGCTAACCAGCCTATGTGAATCTCGGGGCGAGATTCCTTGCAAGGGGGGTAGGTCTGTAACACCCTAAATTTAATTTCCAGCATTTTATAATAAATTCAATATGCTTTATTTATTTTCTAGGATTTATTGTGCCTAGTATGCATTTTTTCATTATCTTTTGAACTAAATATTGCAATATATCCTAAGGTCAACATGTTTGTGCATTCATGCTGGAGCATATTTTTATTTGATGAGTGGCATAAGGTTTGAATTCAAATTTATTTGAATTCATAGTTTGCTTTTGAGTTTAAAAGAAAAGAGAGAAATAGAAAAGAGAGGGAAAATGCAGGAAAAAGAAAAAAAAAAGAGAAATCAGCCCACCTCCCTGAGCCGGCCCACCAGCCACCCTCACCCGAGCCGGCCCAGGCGAGGCGGCCCAGTCGGCCTCCCGCGCGCCGCCTCTCTCCCTCGCGCCGCTGACAGGCGGACCCGCGCCCGTCGAGCCGCTGACAGGCGGGACCCACCTGTCATCCCCAACCTCCTGGCTTTCCATTTCGGGCGACGGCGACTTTCCTTTTTCGGCCGCCGCCTTTCCTTCTCTACACCGGCCGACTCCGAGGAGGAGAGCTTCCCCCGCCGCCTTCCCCGTATTCCCCGCTCTCCTGCGCACCGAGTCCCCAAAGGAATCGAAGGATTCCCTTCCTTCCCGAGAGCGCGCGCCGAAGGAAACTCCGGCCGCCGCCTTCCTTACCGCGCCGCCCCCTTCCGAGCCGCTCCGATCCAATAAATAGCACGCCGGGCTTCGCCCTTTCCCCCTCAACCTCGCCAGCAGCCGCAATCGAGCCCTAGCCGTCGCGAGCCGCTCAATTCCGCCGCCACCGTCCGAGGTGAGTAACGCCGGCGAGGTGCAATTCGCCTTCTGTGCTCGCGCTCCCGCCGCCCTAACCCCTCCGCCCTAACCCCTCCGCCGTGCTCTGCAGGACCTCGCGACCCCGTTCCGCTAGCTCTCGACGCCCGTGGACGCTCCGACCGAGCTCTCCGCGAAGCCCCGAGCCGCTCCGCCGCCTCCGCTCGTCGCCGACCATCCTCCGGCAGCTCCCGGTCGTCGACAACCCCACGGTGAGCTTCGCCGTGGTCCCGTCTTGCTTTCTAGCTAGGTCCGGTCCCGAATCACGCCCCGGAACACCGGGCATCGTGAGCTCCAGCGATGCGCCGCCGTCCCCGATGGTCGCCGCCGGCGAAACCTCGCCTTTCAACCTCAGCCGTCCGATCCAGAACGGATGCACGAGATTATAACGTGATCCGATCTCACCTCGGCCGTTAGATCTAGATCCGACCGTCCGGACGAGATGGTGACCGGTCAACTGCGGTCGTCGCCGTTTTTTTTAAAGAGACCCTCGGTTTTTCCGAAATCAACCCGCGGTCCACGCCAGTTCAAAAATAATTACAGATCGGCCCAGTTTTTAATGCTTTAGCCCCTGCGCTATTGAAAAATAGAACCCGCAGTCCAGAGGCTGTGTTTTTGTGCTTTAGACCTCGGATCTTTCCTGAAATTACAGAATTGGTCCCTGGTTTTTCCAAAACAGCCCAGATTTTGAGTTTTCTTCATAAATAGGTCCCTAGAACCTTGTTTTGGCCATAACTTTTCCGTTTTAACTCCGTTTTGGGCGATTCTTTCGCTCACGTGACCGTGGTAATATGTAGAACAGTTCTAAACTAGTTTTGTGTTCTGTTTTGATGTATTGGTGTACTGTTTCTTATCTTTTGTCCATTGTTTGCATGTATGCTCGTATATGGATGCTTGTGTGACGTTTGGACGTAAGTAGACGTTGATCTGTCTGAGGTGAACGAGGAGCCACCTTTTGACATTTGTGAGCAGCAGCAAGAGCACCTTGAGGAAGGCAAGTATAACATGAGCAACACCTATCACCTTTAATTCATTGCATATGCATGTGTCGATCTTGTATGCCTATAAGGACGATACATTAGCCACTTTGATCTCAATGTGAACCTTTTGGGTTGCATGTGGTTAAGTTTTTGCTAGGTGCTGTGCCAACATACACCTATGCTATGTTTTTAATTAATGTTGATTAATGGATCTATGCAATTAATTGTTTGAGCGTGACCCTCTGTGCCGTGTGCTTGAGTGGTGCATGTCTCATTTAAAATTTGTTTTTTTAGCAACTTGGTTTAGGGGGCATGAGCATTGTGCTTAGTGGTTTTGCTCATAGCCACTTTCCATAAGGACCGGTTCGCAAAGCGACAACCTGGGACAACAGCACTACCATAAGACTGGTATGGGACGGTCTTAGCTGATTAATTAGATTGTTTTAGTTTGGGAGTAACTTACCTGCGGGACAAGAGGGGAGGTGTGCTTCTGTGGCCCTCGCGCTGCTTGGGTTGAGTGTGATGTGTTCTTCTCCCCTTGAGGCTTGCTCCACCGTTGCATAACCTGAAACCTTAGCGGTTACACCTTACTAACATAATCTTTGTAAAGGCTTCGTAGTGTGGCTTGCTAGTCATCTCATCTAAGGTATGTGATGAACCACTAGCGTAGCTCACGACTTGTGGGTAAAGATGTGCAACCTCTCGAGAGTGTAAAACTGATGCATCAGCCGTGCTCACGGTTATGAGCGGCCCAGATCCTTTATGTGATTAGTTGGGTTATGGATGGTTTTTGGTAAAATCCTGGTTAACCATGATGCTTAATTTCTTCTATGCAATATCTTTGAGATAAAAGTTTCTCTACTCACTTTAGTAAATAGCTTTAATAAAATTTGACCAATTAAAAGCAATGCAGTGGAGTCAGCTAACCTTAGAGCCTCATGGTTCTGTTATACTTGTTGAGTACGAGTTGTGTGCTCACGCTTGTTCTTTTCCGTTTATTCCTTGTTGTGGCGACAAATCCAACCGCTGCTCAGTCAATGGAGATACGGAGGATTATCAAGAAGTCTAGGCTCTTCGCTCTTCCAGTGGACGTCCCTGTGGCGGCTCTAGTTGCTTTCCGTTTACGCTTCCGCTTTTACGTACTCTATGTTAAAGACAAGTGTCTATTATGGTAATAATACTTATGATGTAATCGTTAAACGTTATATTATGACATGTCCTGTGATGACAATTTGTCCTATACATGTGAGACTCGTTCCTGGCGCATGTATAGTATGCACGGTTTTGGTTCATTGAAAACCGGGTGTGACAGAACCGTTCAGGTCAAATTCAACGTCCGCCTTGCGACATTCTAACCGTGCCGCCTCCTCGGCACCGTCGCGCCATGATCTGCGACCGTGTATCACGCAGGATGTTCCGAGACAGTGCCTTTCTCAGGATATGCCTGCCTAGTACTATCATCTTCACGATTGCGGTGCTGATAGGTCCCGTAGCGTTGGCCGGATGGGGTCGAAGACACCGCGCACCCGTCTGAGACTTCCCCGTCCGGATCCAGTTTAGGGCCAAGTTTTTCTGCCAGGTGCAGAATCACATGGGGCACACCCTGAATGGCGAAAATGGAGAAAACCACATTTCAAAAAAAATAAATATAAAATATAAAACCCAAGAAGAACCGGTCATGTCAAATTCAACGTCCTCCTTTCGACATTCTAACAGTTCCGCATCCTCGGCACCGTCGCGGCATGATCCGGGACCACGTACCACCCAGGATGTTCCGAGATAGTGCCTTCCTCAGGATATGCCTCCCCGGTACTATCGTCTTCACGATGGCGGTGCTGATAGGTGCCGTAGCGTTGGCCGGATGGGGTCGAAGACACCGCGCACCCATCTGAATGGCCATAACTTCCCCGTCCGGATGCAGTTTTGGGCCAAGTTTTTTTGCCAGGTGCAGAATCACATGGGGCACACCCTGAATGGCGAAAATTGGGAAAACCACATTTCAAAAAAAATAAAAATAAAATATAAAACACAAGAAGAACCGGTCACGTCAAATTCAAGGTCCTCCTTGCGACATTCTAACAGTGCCGCATCCTCGGCACCGTCACGGCATGATCCGGGACCGCGTACCACCCAGGATGTTCCGAGACAGTGCCTTCCTCAGCATATGCCTCCCCGGTACTATCGTCTTCACGATTGCGGTGCTGATAGGTGCCGTAGCGTTGGTCGGATGGGGTCGAAGACACCGCGCACCCATCTGAATGGCCATAACTTCCCCGTCTGGATGCAGTTTTGGGCCAAGTTTTTTCTGCCAGGTGCAGAATCACATGGGGCACAACCAGAAGGGCGAAAATGGAGAAAACCACATTTCAAACAAAATAAATATAAAATATAAAACCCAAGAAGAACCGGTCAGGTCAAATTCAACGTCCTCCTTGCGACATTCTAACCGTGCCGCCTCCTCGGCACCGTCGCGGCATGATCTGCGACCGTGTACCACGCAGGATGTTCCGAGACAGTGCCTTTCTCAGGATATGCCTGCCTAGTACTATCTTCTTCACGATTGCGGTGCTGATAGGTCCCGTAGCGTTGGCCGGATGGGGTCGAAGACACCGCGCACCCATCTGAGACTTCCCCGTCCGGATCCAGTTTTGGGCCAAGTTTTTCTGCCAGGTGCAGAATCACATGGGGCACACCCTGAATGGCGAAAATGGAGAAAACCACATTTCAAAAAAAAATAAATCTAAAATATAAAACCGAAGAAGAACCGGTCAGGTCAAATTCAACGTCCTCCTTGCGACATTCTAACATTGCCGCATCCTCGGCACCGTTGCGGCATGATCCGGGACCGCGTACCACCCAGGATGTTCCGAGACAGTGCCTTCCTCAGCATATGCCTGCCTAGTACTATCATCTTCACGATTACGGTACTGATAGGTCCCGTAGCGTTGGCCGGATGGGGTCGAAGACACCGCGCACCCATCTGAGACTTCCCCGTCCGGATCCAGTTTTGGGCCAAGTTTTTCTGCCAGGTGCAGAATCACATGGGGCACACCCTGAATGGCGAAAATGGAGAAAACCACATTTCAAAAAAAATAAATCTAAAATATAAAACCGAAGAAGAACCGGTCAGGTCAAATTCAACGTCCTCCTTGAGACATTCTAACATTGCCGCATCCTCGGCACCGTCGCGGCATGATCCGGGACCGCGTACCACCCAGGATGTTCCGAGACAGTGCCTTCCTCAGCATATGCCTCCCCGGTACTGTCGTCTTCACGATTGCGGTGCTGATAGGTGCCGTAGCGTTGGTCGGATGGGGTCGAAGACACCGCACACCCATCTGAATGGCCATAACTTCCCCGTCCGGATCCAGTTTTGGGCCAAGTTTTTTTGCTAGGTGCAGAATCACATGGGGCACACCCTGAATGGCGAAAATGGAATAAACCACATTTCAAAAAAAATAAATATAAAATATAAAACCCAAGAAGAACCGGTCAGGTCAAATTCAACGTCCTCCTTGCGACATTCTAACAGTGCCGCATCCTCGGCACCGTCGCGGCATGATCCGGGACCGCGTACCACCCAGGATGTTCCGAGACAGTGCCTTCCTCAGCATATGCCTCCCCGGTACTATCGTCTTCACGATTGCGGTGCTGATAGGTGCCGTAGCGTTGGTCGGATGGGGTCGAAGACACCGCGCACCCATCTGAATGGCCATAACTTCCCCGTCCAGATCCAGATTTGGGCCAAGTTTTTTTTGCCAGGTGCAGAATCACATGGGGCACAACCAGAAGGGCGAAAATGGAGAAAACCACATTTCAAACAAAATAAATATAAAATATAAAACCCAAGAAGAACCGGTCAGGTCAAATTCAACGTCCTCCTTGCGACATTCTAACCGTGCCGCCTCCTCGGCACCGTCGCGCCATGATCTGCGACCGTGTACCATGCAGGATGTTCCGAGACAGTGCCTTTCTCAGGATATGCCTGCCTAGTACTATCATCTTCACGATTGCGGTGCTGATAGGTCCCGTAGCGTTGGCCGGATGGGGTCGAAGACACCGCGCACCCGTCTGAGACTTCCCCGTCCGGATCCAGTTTTGGGCCAAGTTTTTCTGCCAGGTGCAGAATCACATGGGGCACACCCTGAATGGCGAAAATGGAGAAAACCACATTTCAAAAAAAATAAATATAAAATATAAAACCCAAGAAGAACCGGTCAGGTCAAATTCAACGTCCTCCTTGCGACATTCTAATAGTGCCGCATCCTCGGCACCATCGCGGCATGATCCGGGACCGCGTACCACCCAGGATGTTCCGAGACAGTGCCTTCCTCAGCATATGCCTCCCCGGTACTATCGTCTTCACGATTGTGGTGCTGATAGGTGCCGTAGCGTTGGTCGGATGGGGTCGAAGACACTGCGCACCCATCTGAATGGCCATAACTTCCCCGTCCAGATCCAAATTTGGGCCAAGTTTTTTTTGCCAGGTGCAGAATCACATGGGGCACAACCAGAAGGGCGAAAATGGAGAAAACCACATTTCAAACAAAATAAATATAAAATATAAAACCCAAGAAGAACCGGTCAGGTCAAATTCAACGTCCTCCTTGCGACAATCTAACCGTGCCGCCTCCTCGGCACCGTCGCGGCATGATCTGCGACCGTGTACCACGCAGGATGTTCCGAGACAGTTCCTTTCTCAGGATATGCCTGCCTAGTACTATCATCTTCACGATTGCGGTGCTGATAGGTCCCGTAGCTTTTGGCCGGATGGGATCGAAGTCACCTCTCACCCATCTGAGACTTCCCCGTCCGGATCCAGTTTTGGGCCAAGTTTTTCTACCAGGTGCAGAATCACATGGGGCACACCCTGAATGGCGAAAATGGAGAAAACCACATTTCAAAAAAAATAAATATATAATAAAAAACCCAAGAAGAACCGGTCAGGTCAAATTCAACGTCCTCCTTGCGACATTCTAACAGTTCCGCATCCTCGGCACCGTCGCGGCATGATCCGGGACCGCGTACACCCAGGATGTTCCGAGACAGTGCCTTCCTCAAGATATGCCTCCCCGGTACTATCGTCTTCACGATTGGGGTGCTGATAGGTGCCGTAGCGTTGGTCGGATGGGGTCGAAGACACCGCGCACCCATCTGAATGGCCATAACTTCCCCGTTTGGATGCAGTTTTGGGCCAAGTTTTTTTGCCAGGTGCAGAATCACATGGGGCACACCCTGAATGGCAAAAATTGAGAAAACCACATTTCAAAAAAAATAAAAAAAATATAAAACCCATGAAGAACCGGTCAGGTCAAATTCAACGTCCTCCTTGCGACATTCTAACCGTGCCGCCTCCTCGGCACCGTCGCGGCATGATCTGGGACCGTGTACCACGCAGGATGTTCCGAGGCAATGCCTTTCTCAGGATATGCCTACCTAGTGCTATCATCTTCACGATTGCGGTGCTGATAGGTCCCGTAGGGTTGGCCGGATGGGGTCGAAGACACCGCGCACCCATCTGAATGGCCATAACTTCCCCGTCTGAATCCAGTTTTGGGCCAAGTTTTTTTTGCCAATTGTAGAATCACATGGGGCACCCCCTGAAGGGCGAAAATGGAGAAAGTCACATTTCAAAAAGATAAATATAAAATATAAAACCCAAGAAGAACCGGTCAGGTCAATTTCAACGTCGTCCTTGCGACTTTCTAACCGTGCCACCTCCTCGGCACCGTCGCGGCATGATCTGGGACCGCATACCACCCAGGATGTTTCGAGACAGTGCCTTTCTCAGGATATGCCTCCCCGGTACTATCGTCTTCACGATTGCGGTGCTGATAGGTCCCGTAGGGTTGGCCGGATGGGGTCGAAGACACCGTGCACCCATCTGAATGGCCATAACTTCCCCGTCCAGATCCAGTTTTGGGCCAAGTTTTTTTTGCCAGGTGCAGAATCACATGGGGCACACCTAGAAGGGCGAAAATGGAGAAAACCACATTTCAAAAAAAATAAATATAAAATATAAAACCCAAGAAGAACAGGTCAGGTCAAATTCAACGTCGTCCTTGCGACATTCTAACAGTGCTGCATCCTCGGCACCGTCGCGGCATGATCCGAGACCGCGTACCACCCAGGATGTTCCGAGACAGTGCCTTCCTCATGATATGCCTCCCCGGTACCATCGTCTTCACGATTGCGGTGCTGATAGGTCCCGGAGCGTTGGCCGGATGGGGTCGAAGACAAGGCGCACCCATCTGAATGGCCATAACTTCCCCGTCCGGATGCAGTTTTGGGCCAAGTTTTTTTTGCCAGGTGCAGAATCACATGGGGCACACCCTGAATGGCGAAAATCGAGAAAACCAGATTTCAAAAAAAATAAATATAAAATATAAAACCCAAGAAGAACAGGTCAGGTCAAATTGAACGTCGTCCTTGCGACATTCTAACAGTGCCGCATCCTCAGCACCGTCGCGGCATGATCCGGGACCGCGTACCACCCAGGATGTTCTGAGATAGTGCCTTCCTCAGGATATGCCTCCCCGGTACTATCGTCTTCACGATTGCGGTGCTGATAGGTGCCGGAGCGTTGGCCGGATGGGGTCGAAGACACCGCGCACCCATCTGAATGGCCATAACTTCCCCGTCCGGATCCAGTTTTGGGCCAAGTTTTTTTTGCCAGGTGCAGAATCACATGGGGCACACTAGAAAGGCGAAAATGGAGAAAACCACATTTCAAAAAAAATAAATATAAAATATAAAACCCAAGAAGAACCGGTCAGGTCAAATTCAACGTCCTCCTTGCGACATTCTAACAGTGCCGCATCCTCGGTACCGTCGTGGCATGATCTGGGACCGCATACCACCCAGGATGTTTCGAGACAGTGCCTTCCTCAGGATATGCCTCCCTGGTACTATCGTCTTCTTGATTGCGGCGCTGATAGGTCCCGGAGCGTCGGCAGGATGGGGTCGAAGGCACCGCGCACAGATCTGAATGGCCATAACTTCCCCGTCCGGATGCAGTTTTGGGCCAAGTTTTTTTGCCAGGTGTAGAATCACATGGGGCACACCCTGAATGGCTAAAATGGAGAAAACCACATTTCAAACAAAATAAATATAAAATATAAAACCCAAGAAGAACCGGTCAGGTCAAATTCAACGTCCTCCTTGCGACATTCTAACAGTGCCGCATCCTCGGCACCGTCGCGGCATGATCCGGGACCGCGTACCAGCCAGGATGTTCCGAGACAGTGCCTTCCTCAGCATATGCCTCCCCGGTACTATCGTCTTCACGATTGTGGTGCTGATAGGTCCCGTAGCGTTGGCCGGATGGGGTCGAAGACACCGCGCACCCATATGAATGGCCATAACTTCCCCGTCCGGATCCAGTTTTGGGCCAAGTTTTTTTGCCTAGTGCAGAATCACATGTGGCACACCCTGAATGGCGAAAAGGGAGAAAACCACCTCTCAAAAAAAATAAAAATAAAATATAAAACCCAAGAAGAACCGGTCAGGTCAAATTCAAAGTCCTCCTTGCGACATTCTAACCGTGCCGCCTCCTCGGCACCGTCGCTGCATGATCCGGGACCGTGTACCACGCGGGATGTTCCGAGACAGTGCCTTTCTCAGGATATGCCGACCTAGTACTATCATCTTCATGATTGCGGTGCTGATAGGTCCCGGAGCGTTGGCCGGATGGGGTCGAAGACACCGCGCACCCATCTGAATGGCCATAACTTCCCCGTCCGGATGCAGTTTTGGGCCAAGTTTTTTTGCCAGGTGCAGAATCACATGGGGCACACCCTGAACGGCGAAAATGCAGAAATCCACATTTCAAAAAAAATAAAAATATAATATAAAACCCAAGAAGAACCGGTCAGGTCAAATTCAACGTCCTCCTTGCGACATTCTAACCGTGCCGCCTCCTCGGCACCGTCGCGGCATGATATGGGACCGTGTACCAAGCAGGATGTTCCGAGACAGTGCCTTGCTCAGGATATGCCCACCTAGTACTATCGTCTTCAGGATTGCGGTGCTGATAGGTCCCGTAGGGTTGGCCGGATGGGGTCGAAGACACCGCGCACCAATCTGAATGGCCACAACTTCCCCGTCCGGATCCAGTTTTGGGCCAAGTTTTTTTTGCCAAGTGCAGAATCACATGGGGCATCCCCTGAATGGCGAAAATGGAGAAAATCACATTTCAAAAAAATAAATATAAAATATAAAACCGAAGAAGAACCGGTCAGGTCAATTTCAACGTCGTCCTTGCGACATTCTAACCGTGCCGCCTCCTCGGCACTGTCACGGCGTGATCTGGGACCGCATAACACCCAGGATGTTCCGAGATAGTGCCTTCCTCAGGATATGCCTCCCCGGTACTATCGTCTTCACGATTGCGGTGCTGATATGTGCCGTAGCGTTGGCCGGATGGGGTCGAAGACACCTCGCACCCATCAGAATGGCGATAACTTCCCCGTCCGGATCCAGTTTAGGCCAAGTTTTTTTTGCCAGGTGCAGAATCACATGGGGCACATCCCGAATGGCGAAAATGGAGAAAACCACATTTTAGAAAAAATAAATATAAAATATAAAACCCAACAAGAACAGGTCAGGTCAAATTCAACGTCGTCCTTGCGACATTCTAACAGTACCGCATCCTCCGAACCGTCGCGGCATGATCCGGGACCGCGTACCACCCAGAATGTTCCGAGACAGTGCCTTCCCCAGGATATGCCTCCCCAGTACTATCGTCTACACGATTGCGGTGCTGATAGGTGCCGTAGCGTTGGCCGGATGGGGTCAAAGACACCGCGCACCCATCTGAATGGCCATTACTTCCCCGTCCGGATGCAGTTTTGGGCCAAGTTTTTTTGCCAGGTGCAGAATCACATGGGCCACACCCTGAATGGCGAAAATGGAGAAAACCACATTTCAAAAAAAATAAAAATAACATATAAAACCCAAGAAGATCCGGTCAGGTCAAATTCAACGTCCTCCTTGCGACATTCTAACCGTGCCGCCTCCTCGGCACCGTCGCGGCATGATCTAGGACCACGTACCACCCAGAATGTTCCGAGACAGTGCCTTCCTCAGGATATGCCTCCCCGGTACTATCATCTTCACGATTGCAGTGCTGATAGGTCCCGTAGGGTTGGCCGGATGGGGTCGAAGACACCGCGCACCCATCTGAATGGCCATAACTTCCCCGTCCGGATGCAGTTTTGGGCCATGTTTTTTTGCCAGGTGCAGAATCACATGGGGCACACCCTAAATGGCGGAAATGGAGAAAACCAAATTTCAAAAAAATAAAAATAAAATATAAAACCCAAGAAGAACCGGTCAGGTCAAATTCAACGTCCTCCTTGCGACATTCTAACCGTGCCGCCTCCTCGGCACCGTCGCGGCATGATCTGGGACCGCGTACCACCCAGGATGTTCCGAGACAGTGCCTTCCTCTGGATATGCCTCCCCGGTACTATCGTCTTCACGATTGCGGTGCTGATAGGTCCCGTAGTGTTGGCGGGATGGGGTCGAAGACACCGCGCACCCATCTGAATGGCCATAATTTCCCCGTCCGGATCCAGTTTTGGGCTAAGTTTTTTTTGCCAGGTGCAAAATCACATGGGGCACACCTGAATGGAGAAAATAGGGAAAACCACATTTCAAAAAAATAAATATAAAACATGAAACCCAAGAAGAACCGGTCAGGTCAAATTCAACGTCCTCCTTTCGACATTCTAACCGTGCCGCCTCTTGGGCACCATTGCGGCATGATCTAGGACCGCGTACCACCCAGGATGTTCCGAGACAGTGCCTTCCTCAGGATATGCCTCCCCGGTACAATCATCTTCACGATTGTGGTGCTGATAGGTCCCGTAGTGTTGGCGGGATGGGGTCGAAGACACCGCGCACCCATCTGAATGGCCATAACATCCCCGTCTGGATCCAGTTTTGGGCCAAGTTTTTTTGCCAGGTGCAGAATCACATGGGGCACACCCTGAATGGCGAAAATGGAGAAAACCACATTTCAAAAAAAATAAAAATAAAATATAAAACCCAAGAAGATCCGGTCAGGTCAAATTCAACGTCCTCCTTGCGACATTCTAACCGTGCCACCTCCTCGGCACCGTCGCGGCATGATCTGGGATCACGTACCACCCAAGATGTTCCGAGACAGTGCCTTCCATAGGATATGCCTCCCTGGTACTATCATCTTCATGATTGCAGTGCTGATAGGTCCCGTAGGGTTGGCCGGACGGGGTCGAAGACACCGCGCACCCATCTAAATGGCCATAACTTCCCCGTCCGGATGCAGTTTTGGGCCATGTTTTTTTGCCAGGTGCAGAATCACATGGGGCACACCCTGAATGGCGGAAATGGAGAAAACCAAATTTCAAAAAAATAAAAATAAAATATAAAACCCAAGAAGAACCGGTCAGGTCAAATTCAACGTCCTCCTTGCGACATTCTAACCGTGCCGCCTCCTCGGCACCGTCGCGGCATGATTTGGGACCGCGTACCACCCAGGATGTTCCGAGACAGTGCCTTCCTCTGGATATGCCTCCCCGGTACTATCGTCTTCACGATTGCGGTGCTGATAGGTCCCGTAGTGTTGGCGGGATGGGGTCGAAGACACCGCGCACCCAACTGAATGGCCATAACTTCCCCGTCCGGATCCAGTTTTGGGCTAAGTTTTTTTTGCCTGGTGCAAAATCACATGGGGCACACCTAAATGGAGAAAATGTGGAAAACCACATTTCAAAAAAATTTATATAAAACAAGAAACCCAAGAAGAACCGGTCAGGTCAAATTCAACGTCCTCCTTTCGACATTCTAACCGTGCCGCCTCTTGGGCACCGTCGTGGCATGATCTGGGACCGCGTACCACCCAGGATGTTCCGAGATAGTGCCTTCCTCAGGATATGCCTCCCCGGTACTATCATCTTCACGATTGCGGTGCTGATAGGTCATGGAGCGTTGGCCGGATGGGGTCGAAGACACCGCGTACCCAGCTGAATGGCCATAACTTCCCCGTCCGGATCCAGTTGTGGGCCGAGTTTTTTTGCCAGGTGCAGAATCACATGGGGCACACCCTGAATGGTGAAAATGGAGAAAACCTCATTTCAAAAAAAATAAATATAAAATATAAAACCCAAGAAGAACCGGTCATGTCAAATTCAACGTCCTCCTTGCGACATTGTAACCGTGCCGCCTCCTCGGCACCGTCGCGGCATGATCTGGGACCACGTACAACCTAGGATGTTTCGAGACAGTGCCTTCCTCAGGATATGCCTGCCTAGTACTATCATCTTCACAATTGCGGTGCTGATAGGTCTCGTAGAGCTGGCCAGATGGGGTCGAAGACACCGCGCACCCATCTGAATGGCCATAACTTCCCCGCCCCGATCCAGTTTTGGGCGAAGTTTTTTTGCAAGGTGCAGAATCACAAGGGGCACACCCTGAATGGCAAAAATGGAGAAAACCGCATTTCAAAAAAAATAAATATAAAATATAAAACCCGAGAAGAACCGGTCAGGTCAAATTCAACGTCCTCCTTGCGACATTCTAACCGTGCCGCCTCCTCGGCACCATCGCAGCATGATCTGGGACCGCGTACCACCTAGGATGTTTCGAGACAGTGCCTTCCTCAGGATATGCCTGCCTAGTACTATCATATTCACGATTGCGGTGCTGATAGGTCCCGTAGCGTTGGCCGGATGGGGTCGAAGACACCGCGCAACCATCTGAATGGCCATAACTTCCCCGTCCGGATCCAGTTTTGGGCCAAGTTTTTTTTGCCTGGTGCTGAATCACATGGGGTACCCCTTGAAGTGCGAAAACGGAGAAATCACATTTCAAAAAAAATAAATATAAAATATAAAACCCAAGAAGAACCGGTCAGGTCAAATTCAACGTCCTCCTTGCGACATTCTAACCGTGCCGCCTCCTCAGCACAGTCGCGGCATGATCTGGGACCGCAAACCACCCAGGATGTTCCGAGACAGCGCCTTCCTCAGGATATGCCTCACCGGTACTATCATCTAAACGATTGCGGTGTTGATAGGTCCCGTAGTGTTGGCCGGATGGGGTCGAAGACACCTCGCACCCATCTGAAGGGCCATATCGTCCCCGCCCCGAT
Organism: Paspalum vaginatum; assembly: GCA_030272315.1. Lineage (NCBI taxonomy): Eukaryota > Viridiplantae > Streptophyta > Magnoliopsida > Poales > Poaceae > Paspalum > Paspalum vaginatum. The sequence goes on along the minus strand of CM059015.1, from coordinate 48,174,438 downwards.
CCAGTTTTGGGCGAAGTTTTTTTTGCCAGGTGCAGAATCACACGGGGCACACCCTGAAGGGCGAAAATGGAGAAAACCACATTTCAAAAAAAAATAAATATAAAATATAAAACCCAAGAAGAACCGGTCAGGTCAAATTCAACGTCCTTCTTGCGACATTCTAACCGTGCCACCTCCTCGGCACCGTCACGGCATGATCCGGGACCGCGTACCACCCAGGATGTTCCGAGACAGAGCCTTCCTCAGGATGTACCTCCCCGGTACCATCGTCTTCACGATTGCAGTGCTGATAGGTGCCGTAGCGTTGGCCGGATGGGGTCGAAGACACCGTGCACCCATCTGAATGGCCATAACTTCCTCGCCCGAATCCAGTTTTGGGCCGAGTTTTTTTGCCAGGTGCAGAATCACATGGGGCCACATTTAAAAAAAAATAAATATAGAACATAAAACCCAAGAAGAACCGGTCCGGTCAAATTCAACGTCTTCTTGCGACATTCTAACCGTGCCGCCTCCTCGGCACCGTCGTGGCATCATCTGGGACCGCGTACCACCCAGGATGTTTGGAGACAGTGCCTTCCTCATGATATGCCTGCCCGGTACTATCATCTTAACGATAGCGGTGCTGATAGGTGCCGTAGCGTTGGCCGGATGGGGTCGAAGACACCGCGCACCTATCTGAATGGCCATAACTTCCCTGTCCGGATCCAGTTTTGGGCCAAGTTTTTTTTTGCCAGGTGCAGAATCACATGGAGCACGGTGCCGAGGAGGCGGCACGGATAGAATGTCGCAAGGAGGACGTTGAATTTGACCGGACCGGTTAGAACGTATTCTTGGGTTTTATGTTCTATATTTATTTTTTGAAAATGTGGCTTTCTCCATTTTCTACCTTCCGAGTGTGCCCCATGTGATTCTGCACCTGGCAAAAAAAACTTAGCCCAAAACTGGATCCGGACGGGGAAGTTATGGCCATTCAGATGGGTGCGCGGTGTCTTCGACCCCATCCGGCCAACGCTACGGGACCTATCAGCACCGCAATCGTGAACATAATAGTATCGGGGAGGCATATCCTGAGGAAGGCACTGTCTTGGAATATTATGGGTGGTACACGGTCCCAGATCATGCCGCGACGGTGCCGAGGAGGCGGCACGGTTAGAATGTCGCAAGGAGGACGTTGAATTTGACCTGACCGGTTCTTCTTGGGTTTTATATTTTATATTTATTTTTTTTGAATATGTGATTTTTTCCATTTTCGCCCTTCAGGAGGTGCCCCATGTGATTCTGCACCTCGCAAAAAAAACTTGGCCCAAAATTGGTTCCGGACGGGGAAGTTATGGCCATTCAGATGGGTGCGCGGTGTCTTCGACCCCATCCGGCCAAAGCTACGGGACCTATCTGCACCGCAATCGTGAAGATGACAGTACCGGGCAGGCATATCCTGAGGAAGGCACTGTCTCGAAACATCCTGGGTGGTACGCTGTCCTAGATCATGCCGCGACGGTGCCGAGGAGGCGGCACGGTTAGAATGTCGCAAGGAGGACGTTGAATTTGACCTGACCGGTTCTTCTTGGGTTTTATATTTTATTTTTATTTTTTTTGAAATGTGGTTTTCTCCATTTTCGCCCTTTAGGGTGTGCCCCATGTGATTCTGCACCTGGCAAAAAAACTCGGCCCAAAACTGGATCCGGACGAGGAAGTTATGGCCATTCAGATGGGTACGCGGTGTCTTCGACCCCATCCTGCCAACGCTACGGCACCTATCAGCACCGCAATCGTGAAGACGATAGTACCGGGGAGGTATATCCTGAGGAAGGCACTGTCTTGGAACATCGTGGGTGGTACGCGGTCCCAGATCATGCCGTGACGGTGTCAAGGAGGTTGCATTGTTAGAATGTCGCATGGACGACGTTGAATTTGACCTGACCGGTTCTTCTTGGGTTTTATATTTTATATTTATTTTTTTTTACATGTGGTTTTCTCCATTTTCGCCCTTCTGGGTGTGCCCCATATGATTCTGCACCTGGCAAAAAAAACTTGGCCCAAAACTGGATCCGGACGGCAGATGGGTGTGCGGTGTCTTCGACCCCATCCGGTCAACGCTACGGCACCTATCAGCACCGCAATCGTGAAGACGACAGTACCGGGGAGGCATATCCTGAGGAAGGCACTGTCTCGGAACATCCTGGGTGGTACGCGGTCCCAGAGCAAGCCGCGACGGTGCCGAGGAGGCGGCACGGTTAGAATGTCGCAAGGAGGATGTTGAATTTGACCTGACCGGTTCTTGTTGTGTTTTGTGTTTTATATTTATCTTTTTTGAAATGTGGTTTTCCCCATTTTCTCCCTTTAGGGCGTGCCCCATGTGATTTGGCACCTGGCAAAAAATACTTGGCCCAAAACTGGATCCGGACGGGGATGTTATGGGCATTCAGATGGGTGCGCGGTGTCTTCGACCCCATCTGGCCAATGCTACGGGACCTATCAGCACCGCAATCGTGAAGACGATAGTACCGGGGAGGCATATCCTGAGGAAGGCACTGTCTCGCAACATCCTGGGTGGTACGCGGTCCCAGATCATGCCGCGACGGTGCCGAGGAGGCGGCACGGTTAGAGTGTCGCAAGGACGACATTCAATTTGACCTGACCGGTTCTTCTTGGGTTTTATATTTTATATTTATTTTTTTTGAAATGTGGTTTTCTCCATTTTCTCCATTCAGGGTATGCCCCATGTGATTCTGCACCTGGCAAAAAAAACTTAGCCCAAAACTGGAGCCAGACGGGGAAATTATGGCCATTCAGATGGGTGCGCGGTGTCTTCGACACCATCCGGCCAACACTATGGGACCTATCAGCACCGCAATCGTGAAGATGATAGTACCGGGGAGGCATATCCTGAGGAAGGCACTGTCTCAGAACATCCTGGGTGGTACGCGGTCCCAGATCATGCCCGACGGTGCCGAGGAGGCGGCACGGTTAGAATGTCGCAAGGACGACGTTGAATTTGACCTGACCGGTTCTTCTTGGATTTTATATTATATTTTTATTTTTTTTGAAATGTGGTTTTCTCCCTTTTCCCCATTCAGGGTGTGCCCCATGTGATTCTGCACCTGGCAAAAAAACTTGGCCCAAATCTGGATCCGGATGGGGAAGTTAAGGCCATTCAGATGGGTGCGCGGTGTCTTCGACCACATCCGGCCAACGCTACGGCACCTATCAGCACCGCAATCGTGAAGACGATAGTACCGGGGAGGCATATCCTGAGGAAGGCACTGTCTCGGAACATCTTGGGTGGTACGCGGTTCCAGATCATGCCGCAACGGTGCCGAAGAGACGGCACGGTTAGAATGTCGCAAGGAGGACGTTGAATTTGACCTGACCGGTTCTTCTTGGGTTTTATGTTTTATATTTATTTTTTTTGAAATGTGGTTTTCTCCATTTTCTCCATTCAGGGTGTGCCCCGTGTGATTTTGCACCTGGCTTAAAAAACTTAGGCCAAAATTGGATCCGGACGGGGTAGTTATGGCCATTCAGATGGGTGCGCGGTGTCTTCGACCGTATCCGGCCCACCCTACGGGACCTATCAGCACCGCAATCGTGAAGATGATAGTACTAGGCATGCATATCCTGAGAAAGGCACTGTCTCGGAACATCCTGCGTGGTACACGGTCCCAGATCATGCCGCGACGGTGCCGAGGAGGCGGCACGGTTAGAATGTCGCAAGGAGGACGTTGAATTTGACCTGACCGGTTCTTCTTGTGTTTTATATTTTATATTTATTTTTTTTGAAATGTGGTTCTCTCCATTTTGGCCGTTTAGGGTGTGCCCCATGTGATTCTACACCTGGCAAAAAAACGTGGCCCAAAACTGCATCCGGACGGGGAAGTTATGGCCATTCAGATGGGTGCGCGGTGTCTTCGGCCCCATCTGGCCAACGCTCCGGGACCTATCAGCACCGGAATCATAAAGACGATAGTACCGGGGAGGCATATCCTGAGGAAGGCACTGTCTCGAAACATCCTGGGTGGTACGCAGTCCCGGATCATGCCGCGACGGTGCCGAGGAGGCGGCACGGTTAGAATGTCGCAAGGAGGACGTTGAAATGTGGTTTTCACAATTTTCGCCATTCAGGGTGTGCCCCATGTGATTCTGCACCTGGCAAAAAAACTTGGCCCAAAACTGGATCCGGACGGGGAAGTTATGGCCATTCAGATAGGTGCGCGGTGTCTTCGACACCATCCGGCCAACCCTACGTGACCTATCAGCACCGCAATCGTGAAGATGATAGTACTAGGTAGGCATATACTGAGAAAGGCACTGTCTCGAAACATCCTGCGTGGTACACGGTCCCAGATCATGCCGCGACGGTGCCGAGGAGGCGGCACGGTTAGAATGTCGCAAGGAGGACGTTGAATTTGACCTGACCGGTTCTTCTTGTGTTTGATATTTTATTTTTATTTTTTTTGAAATGTGGTTTTCTCCATTTTCGCCATTCAGGGTGTGTCCCATGTGATTCTGCACCTGGCAAAAAAACTTGGCCCAAAACTGCATCCGGACGGGGAAGTTATGGCCATTGAGATGGGTGTGCGGTGTCTTCGACCCCATCCGGCCAACGCTCCGGGACCTATCAGCACCGGAATCATGAAGACGATAGTACCGGGGAGGCATATCCTGAGGAAGGCACTGTCTCGGAACATCTTGGGTGGTACACGGTCCCGGATCATGCAGCGACGGTGCCGAGGATGCGGCACTGTTAGAATGTCGCAAGGAGGACGTTGAATTTGACCTGACCGGTTCTTCTTGGGTTTTATATTTTATATTTATTTTTTTTTGAAATGTGGTTTTCTCCATTTCCGCCATTCAGGGTGTGCCCCATGTGATTCTGCACCTGGCAAAAAAACTTGGCCCAAAACTGCATCCGGACGGGGAAGTTATGGCCATTCAGATGGGTGCGCGGTGTCTTCGACCCCATCCGGCCAACGCTCCGGGACCTATCAGCACCGCAATCATGAAGACGATAGTACCGGGGAGGCATATCCTGAGGAAGGCACTGTCTCGAACCATCTTGGGTGGTACGCGGTCCCGGATCATGACGCGACGGTGCCGAGGATGCGGCACTATTAGAATGTCGCAAGGAGGACGTTGAATTTGACCTGACCGGTTCTTCCTGGGTTTTATATTTTATATTTATTTTTTTTCAAATGTGGTTTTCTCCATTTTCGCCATTCAGGGTGTGCCCCATGTGATTCTGCACCTGGCAAAAAAACGTGGCCCAAAACTGCATCCGGACGGGGAAGTTATGGCCATTCAGATGGGTGCGCGGTGTCTTCGGCCCCATCCGGCCAACGCTCCGGGACCTATCAGCACCGGAATCATGAAGACGATAGTACCGGGCAGGCATATCTTTGGAAAGGCACTGTCTTGGAACAAGCTGCGTGGTACACGGTCCCAGATCATGCCGCGACGGTGCCGAGGATGCGGCACGGTTAGAATGTCGCAAGGAGGACGTTGAATTTGACCTGACCGGTTCTTCTTGGGTTTTATATTTAATTTTTATTTTTTTTGAAATGTGGTTTTCTCCATTTTCGCCATTCAGGGTGTGCCCCATGTGATTCTGCTCCCGGCAAAAAAACTTGGCCCAAAACTGGATCCGGACGGGGATGTTATGGCCATTCAGATGGGTGCCCGGTGTCTTCGACACCATCCGGCCAACGCTCTCGGACATATCAGCACCGCAATCTTGAAGACGACAGTACCAAGAGGCATATCCTGAGGAAGGCACTGTCTCGGAACATCCTGGGTGGTACGCGGTCCCGGATCATGCCGCGACGGTGCCGAGGATGCGGCACTGTTAGAATGTCGCATGGAGGACGTTGAATTTGACCTGACCGGTTCTTCTTGGCTTTTATATTTTATATTTATTTTGTTTGAAATGTGGTTTTCTCCATTTTTGCCATTCAAGGTGTGCCCTATGTGATTCTGCACCTGGCAGAAAAACTTGGCCCAAAACTGGATCCGGACGGGGAAGTCTCAGATGGGTGCGCGGTGTCTTCGACCCCATCCGGCCAACGCTACGGCACCTATCAGCACCACAATCGTGAAGACGACAGTACCGGGGAGGCATATCCTGAGGAAGGCACTGTCTCGGAACATCCTGGGTGGTACGCGGTCCCAGAGCAAGCCGCGACGGTGCCGAGGAGGCGGCACGGTTAGAATGTCGCAAGGAGGATGTTGAATTTGACCTGACCGGTTCTTGTTGTGTTTTGTGTTTTATATTTATCTTTTTTGAAATGTGGTTTTCCCCATTTTCTCCCTTTAGGGCGTGCCCCATGTGATTTGGCACCTGGCAAAAAATACTTGGCCCAAAACTGGATCCGGACGGGGATGTTATGGGCATTCAGATGGGTGCGCGGTGTCTTCGACCCCATCTGGCCAATGCTACGGGACCTATCAGCACCGCAATCGTGAAGACGATAGTACCGGGGAGGCATATCCTGAGGAAGGCACTGTCTCGCAACATCCTGGGTGGTACGCGGTCCCAGATCATGCCGCGACGGTGCCGAGGAGGCGGCACGGTTAGAGTGTCGCAAGGACGACATTCAATTTGACCTGACCGGTTCTTCTTGGGTTTTATATTTTATATTTATTTTTTTTGAAATGTGGTTTTCTCCATTTTCTCCATTCAGGGTATGCCCCATGTGATTTTGCACCTGGCAAAAAAAACTTAGCCCAAAACTGGAGCCAGACGGGGAAATTATGGCCATTCAGATGGGTGCGCGGTGTCTTCGACACCATCCGGCCAACACTATGGGACCTATCAGCACCGCAATCGTGAAGATGATAGTACCGGGGAGGCATATCCTGAGGAAGGCACTGTCTCAGAACATCCTGGGTGGTACGCGGTCCCAGATCATGCCCGACGGTGCCGAGGAGGCGGCACGGTTAGAATGTCGCAAGGACGACGTTGAATTTGACCTGACCGGTTCTTCTTGGATTTTATATTATATTTTTATTTTTTTTGAAATGTGGTTTTCTCCCTTTTCCCCATTCAGGGTGTGCCCCATGTGATTCTGCACCTGGCAAAAAAACTTGGCCCAAATCTGGATCCGGATGGGGAAGTTAAGGCCATTCAGATGGGTGCGCGGTGTCTTCGACCACATCCGGCCAACGCTACGGCACCTATCAGCACCGCAATCGTGAAGACGATAGTACCGGGGAGGCATATCCTGAGGAAGGCACTGTCTCGGAACATCTTGGGTGGTACGCGGTTCCAGATCATGCCGCAACGGTGCCGAAGAGACGGCACGGTTAGAATGTCGCAAGGAGGACGTTGAATTTGACCTGACCGGTTCTTCTTGGGTTTTATGTTTTATATTTATTTTTTTTGAAATGTGGTTTTCTCCATTTTCTCCATTCAGGGTGTGCCCCGTGTGATTTTGCACCTGGCTTAAAAAACTTAGGCCAAAATTGGATCCGGACGGGGTAGTTATGGCCATTCAGATGGGTGCGCGGTGTCTTCGACCGTATCCGGCCCACCCTACGGGACCTATCAGCACCGCAATCGTGAAGATGATAGTACTAGGCATGCATATCCTGAGAAAGGCACTGTCTCGGAACATCCTGCGTGGTACACGGTCCCAGATCATGCCGCGACGGTGCCGAGGAGGCGGCACGGTTAGAATGTCGCAAGGAGGACGTTGAATTTGACCTGACCGGTTCTTCTTGTGTTTTATATTTTATATTTATTTTTTTTGAAATGTGGTTCTCTCCATTTTGGCCGTTTAGGGTGTGCCCCATGTGATTCTACACCTGGCAAAAAAACGTGGCCCAAAACTGCATCCGGACGGGGAAGTTATGGCCATTCAGATGGGTGCGCGGTGTCTTCGGCCCCATCTGGCCAACGCTCCGGGACCTATCAGCACCGGAATCATAAAGACGATAGTACCGGGGAGGCATATCCTGAGGAAGGCACTGTCTCGAAACATCCTGGGTGGTACGCAGTCCCGGATCATGCCGCGACGGTGCCGAGGAGGCGGCACGGTTAGAATGTCGCAAGGAGGACGTTGAAATGTGGTTTTCACAATTTTCGCCATTCAGGGTGTGCCCCATGTGATTCTGCACCTGGCAAAAAACTTGGCCCAAAACTGGATCCGGACGGGGAAGTTATGGCCATTCAGATAGGTGCGCGGTGTCTTCGACACCATCCGGCCAACCCTACGTGACCTATCAGCACCGCAATCGTGAAGATGATAGTACTAGGTAGGCATATACTGAGAAAGGCACTGTCTCGAAACATCCTGCGTGGTACACGGTCCCAGATCATGCCGCGACGGTGCCGAGGAAGCGGCACGGTTAGAATGTCGCAAGGAGGACGTTGAATTTGACCTGACCGGTTCTTCTTGTGTTTTATATTTTATTTTTATTTTTTTTGAAATGTGGTTTTCTCCATTTCCGCCATTCAGGGTGTGTCCCATGTGATTCTGCACCTGGCAAAAAAACTTGGCCCAAAACTGCATCCGGACGGGGAAGTTATGGCCATTCAGATGGGTGCGCGGTGTCTTCGACCCCATCCGGCCAACGCTCCGGGACCTATCAGCACCGCAATCATGAAGACGATAGTACCGGGGAGGCATATCCTGAGGAAGGCACTGTCTCGAACCATCTTGGGTGGTACGCGGTCCCGGATCATGACGCGACGGTGCCGAGGATGCGGCACTATTAGAATGTCGCAAGGAGGACGTTGAATTTGACCTGACCGGTTCTTCCTGGGTTTTATATTTTATATTTATTTTTTTTCAAATGTGGTTTTCTCCATTTTCGCCATTCAGGGTGTGCCCCATGTGATTCTGCACCTGGCAAAAAAACGTGGCCCAAAACTGCATCCGGACGGGGAAGTTATGGCCATTCAGATGGGTGCGCGGTGTCTTCGGCCCCATCCGGCCAACGCTCCGGGACCTATCAGCACCGGAATCATGAAGACGATAGTACCGGGCAGGCATATCTTTGGAAAGGCACTGTCTTGGAACAAGCTGCGTGGTACACGGTCCCAGATCATGCCGCGACGGTGCCGAGGATGCGGCACGGTTAGAATGTCGCAAGGAGGACGTTGAATTTGACCTGACCGGTTCTTCTTGGGTTTTATATTTAATTTTTATTTTTTTTGAAATGTGGTTTTCTCCATTTTCGCCATTCAGGGTGTGCCCCATGTGATTCTGCTCCCGGCAAAAAAACTTGGCCCAAAACTGGATCCGGACGGGGATGTTATGGCCATTCAGATGGGTGCCCGGTGTCTTCGACACCATCCGGCCAACGCTCTCGGACATATCAGCACCGCAATCATGAAGACGATAGTACCAAGAGGCATATCCTGAGGAAGGCACTGTCTCGGAACATCCTGGGTGGTACGCGGTCCCGGATCATGCCGCGACAGTGCCGAGGATGCGGCACTGTTAGAATGTCGCATGGAGGACGTTGAATTTGACCTGACCGGTTCTTCTTGGCTTTTATATTTTATATTTATTTTGTTTGAAATGTGGTTTTCTCCATTTTTGCCATTCAAGGTGTGCCCTATGTGATTCTGCACCTGGCAGAAAAACTTGGCCCAAAACTGGATCCGGACGGGGAAGTCTCAGATGGGTGCGCGGTGTCTTCGACCCCATCCGGCCAACGCTACGAGACCTATCAGCACCGCAATCGTGAAGATGATAGTACTAGGCAGGCATATCCTGAGAAAGGCACTGTCTTGGGACATCCTGCGTGGTACACGGTCGCAGATGTTGCTGCGACGGTGCCGAGGAGGCGGCACGGTTAGAATGTCGCAAGGAGGACGTTGAATTTGACCTAACCTGTTCTTCTTGGGTTTTATATTTTATATTTATTTTTTTTGAAATGTGGTTTTCTCCATTTTCGCCATTCAGGGTGTGCCCCATGTGATTCTGCACCTGGCAAAAAAACTTGGCCCAAAACTGCATCCGGACGGGGAAGTTATGGCCATTCAGATGGGTGCGCGATGTCTTCGACCCCATCCGGCCAACGCTACGTCACCTATCAGCACCGCAATCGTGAAGACGATATTACCGGGGAGGCATATCTTGAGGAAGGTACTGTCTCGAAACATCCTGGGTGGTACGAGGTCCCGGATCATGACGCGACGGTGCCGAGGATGCGGCACTGTTAGAATGTCGCATGGAGGACGTTGAATTTGACCTGACCGGTTCTTCTTGGCTTTTATATTTTATATTTATTTTGTTTGAAATGTGGTTTTCTCCATTTTTGCCATTCAAGGTGTGCCCTATGTGATTCTGCACCTGGCAGAAAAACTTGGCCCAAAACTGGATCCGGACGGGGAAGTCTCAGATGGGTGCGCGGTGTCTTCGACCCCATCCGGCCAACGCTACGAGACCTATCAGCACCGCAATCGTGAAGATGATAGTACTAGGCAGGCATATCCTGAGAAAGGCACTGTCTTGGGACATCTTGCGTGGTACACGGTCGCAGATGTTGCTGCGACGGTGCCGAGGAGGCGGCACGGTTAGAATGTCGCAAGGAGGACGTTGAATTTGACCTGACCTGTTCTTCTTGGGTTTTATATTTTATATTTATTTTTTTTGAAATGTGGTTTTCTCCATTTTCGCCATTCAGGGTGTGCCCCATGTGATTCTGCACCTGGCAAAAAAACTTGGCCCAAAACTGCATCCGGACGGGGAAGTTATGGCCATTCAGATGGGTGCGCGATGTCTTCGACCCCATCCGGCCAACGCTACGTCACCTATCAGCACCGCAATCGTGAAGACGATATTACCGGGGAGGCATATCTTGAGGACGGTACTGTCTCGAAACATCCTGGGTGGTACGAGGTCCCGGATCATGACGCGACGGTGCCGAGGATGCGGCACTGTTAGAATGTCGCAAGGAGGACGTTGAATTTGACCTGACCGGTTCTTCTTGGGTTTTATATTTTATATTTATTTTTTTTTGAAATGTGGTTTTCTCTATTTTCGCCATTCAGGGTGTGCCCCATGTGATTCTGCATCTGGCAAAAAAACGTGGCCCAAAACTGCATCCGGACGGGAAAGTTATGGCCATTCAGATGGGTGCGCGGTGTCTTCGGCCCCATCCGGCCAACGCTCCGGGACCTATCAGCACCGGAATCATGAAGACGATAGTACCGGGCAGGCATATCTGTGGAAAGGCACTGTCTCGGAACAAGCTGCGTGGTACACGGTCCCAGATCATGCCGCGACGGTGCCGAGGATGCGGCACGGTTAGAATGTCGCAAGAAGGACGTTGAATTTGACCTCACCGGTTCTTCTTGGGTTTTATATTTTATTTTTATATTTTTTGAAATGTGGTTTTCTACATTTTCGCCATTCAGGGTGTGGCCCATGTGATTCTGCTCCCGGCAAAAAAACTTGGCCCAAAACTGGATCCAGACGGGGATGTTATTGCCATTCAGATGGGTGCCCGGTGTCTTCGACACCATCCGGCCAACGCTCCGGGACCTATCAGCACCGCAATCGTGAAGACGATAGTACCAAGAGGCATATCCTGAGGAAGGCACTGTCTCGGAACATCCTAGGTGGTACGCGGTCCCGGATCATGCCGCGACGGTGCCGAGGATGCGGCACTGTTAGAATGTCGCATGGAGGACGTTGAATTTGACCTGACCGGTTCTTCTTGGCTTTTATATTTTATATTTATTTTGTTTCAAATGTGGTTTTCTCCATTTTTGCCATTCAAGGTGTGCCCCATGTGATTCTGCACCTGGCAAAAAAACGTGGCCCAAAACTGCATCCGGACGGGGAAGTCTCAGATGGGTGCGCGGTGTCTTCGACCCCATCCGGCCAACGCTACGGGACCTATCAGCACCGCAATCGTGAAGATGATAGTACTGGGCAGGCATATCCTGAGAAAGGCACTGTCTTGGGACATCCTGCGTGGTACACGATCGCAGATGTTGCTGCGACGGTGCCGAGGAGGCGGCACGGTTAGAATGCCGCAAGGAGGACGTTGAATTTGACCTGACCGATTCTTCTTGGGTTTTATATTTTATTTTTATTTTTTTTGAAATGTGGTTTTCTCCATTTTCGCCATTCAGGGTGTGCCCCATGTGATTCTGCTCCCGGCAAAAAAACTTGGCCCAAAACTGGATCCGGACGGGGATGTTATGGCCATTCAGATGGGTGCCCGGTGTCTTCGACACCATCCGGCCAACGCTCTCGGACATATCAGCACCGCAATCATGAAGATGATAGTACCAAGAGGCATATCCTGAGGAAGGCACTGTCTCGGAACAACCTGGGTGGTACGCGGTCCCGGATCATGCCGCGACGGTGCCGAGGATGCGGCACTGTTAGAATGTCGCATGGAGGACGTTGAATTTGACCTGACCGGTTCTTCTTGGCTTTTATATTTTATATTTATTTTGTTTGAAATGTGGTTTTCTCCATTTTTGCCATTCAAGGTGTGCCCTATGTGATTCTGCACCTGGCAGAAAAACTTGGCCCAAAACTGGATCCGGACGGGGAAGTCTCAGATGGGTGCGCGGTGTCTTCGACCCCATCCGGCCAACGCTACGAGACCTATCAGCACCGCAATCGTGAAGATGATAGTACTAGGCAGGCATATCCTGAGAAAGGCACTGTCTTGGGACATCCTGCGTGGTACACGGTCGCAGATGTTGCTGCGACGGTGCCGAGGAGGCGGCACGGTTAGAATGTCGCAAGGAGGACGTTGAATTTGACCTGACCTGTTCTTCTTGGGTTTTATATTTTATATTTATTTTTTTTGAAATGTGGTTTTCTCCATTTTCGCCATTCAGGGTGTGCCCCATGTGATTCTGCACCTGGCAAAAAAACTTGGCCCAAAACTGCATCCGGACGGGGAAGTTATGGCCATTCAGATGGGTGCGCGGTGTCTTCGACCCCATCCGGCCAACGCTACGTCACCTATCAGCACCGCAATCGTGAAGACGATATTACCGGGGAGGCATATCTTGAGGAAGGTACTGTCTCGAAACATCCTGGGTGGTACGAGGTCCCGGATCATGACGCGACGGTGCCGAGGATGCGGCACTGTTAGAATGTCGCAAGGAGGACGTTGAATTTGACCTGACCGGTTCTTCTTGGGTTTTATATTTTATATTTATTTTTTTTGAAATGTGGTTTTCTCTATTTTCGCCATTCAGGGTGTGCCCCATGTGATTCTGCATCTGGCAAAAAAACGTGGCCCAAAACTGCATCCGGACAGGAAAGTTATGGCCATTCAGATGGGTGCGCGGTGTCTTCGGCCCCATCCGGCCAACGCTCCGGGACCTATCAGCACCGGAATCATGAAGACGATAGTACCGGGCAGGCATATCTGTGTAAAGGCACTATCTTGGAACAAGCTACGTGGTACACGGTCCCAGATCATGCCGCGACGGTGCCGAGGATGCGGCACGGTTAGAATGTCGCAAGGAGGACGTTGAATTTGACCTCACCGGTTCTTCTTGGGTTTTATATTTTATTTTTATTTTTTTTGAAATGTGGTTTTCTTCATTTTCGCCATTCAGGGTGTGGCCCATGTGATTCTGCTCCCGGCAAAAAAACTTGGCCCAAAACTGGATCCGGACGGGGATGTTATGGCCATTCGGATGGGTGCCCGGTGTCTTCGACACCATCCGGCCAACGCTCCGGGACCTATCAGCACCGCAATCGTGAAGACGATAGTACCAAGAGGCATATCCTGAGGAAGGCACTGTCTCGGAACATCCTAGGTGGTACGCGGTCCTGGATCATGCCGCGACGGTGCCGAGGATGCGGCACTGTTAGAATGTCGCATGGAGGACGTTGAATTTGACCTGACCGGTTCTTCTTGGCTTTTATATTTTATATTTATTTTGTTTCAAATGTGGTTTTCTCCATTTTTGCCATTCAAGGTGTGCCCCATGTGATTCTGCACCTGGCAAAAAAACGTGGCCCAAAACTGCATCCGGACGGGGAAGTCTCAGATGGGTGCGCGGTGTCTTCGACCCCATCCGGCCAACGCTACGGGACCTATCAGCACCGCAATCGTGAAGATGATAGTACTGGGCAGGCATATCCTGAGAAAGGCACTGTCTTGGGACATCCTGCGTGGTACACGATCGCAGATGTTGCTGCGACGGTGCCGAGGAGGCGGCACGGTTAGAATGTCGCAAGGAGGACGTTGAATTTGACCTGACCGATTCTTCTTGGGTTTTATATTTTATTTTTATTTTTTTTGAAATGTGGTTTTCTCCATTTTCGCCATTCAGGGTGTGCCCCATGTGATTCTGCTCCCGGCAAAAAAACTTGGCCCAAAACTGGATCCGGACAGGGATGTTATGGCCATTCAGATGGGTGCCCGGTGTCTTCGACACCATCCGGCCAACGCTCTCGGACATATCAGCACCGCAATCATGAAGGTGATAGTACCAAGAGGCATATCCTGAGGAAGGCACTGTCTCGGAACATCCTGGGTGGTACGCGGTCCCGGATCATGCCGCGACGGTGCCGAGGATGCGGCACTGTTAGAATGTCGCATGGAGGACGTTGAATTTGACCTGACCGGTTCTTCTTGGCTTTTATATTTTATATTTATTTTGTTTGAAATGTGGTTTTCTCCATTTTTGCCATTCAAGGTGTGCCCTATGTGATTCTGCACCTGGCAGAAAAACTTGGCCCAAAACTGGATCCGGACGGGGAAGTCTCAGATGGGTGCGCGGTGTCTTCGACCCCATCCGGCCAACGCTACGAGACCTATCAGCACCGCAATCGTGAAGATGATAGTACTAGGCAGGCATATCCTGAGAAAGGCACTGTCTTGGGACATCCTGCGTGGTACACGGTCGGAGATGTTGCTGCGACGGTGCCGAGGAGGCGGCACGGTTAGAATGTCGCAAGGAGGACGTTGAATTTGACCTGACCTGTTCTTCTTGGGTTTTATATTTTATATTTATTTTTTTTGAAATGTGGTTTTCTCCATTTTCGCCATTCTGGGTGTGCCCCATGTGATTCTGCACCTGGCAAAAAAACTTGGCCCAAAACTGCATCCGGACGGGGAAGTTATGGCCATTCAGATGGGTGCGCGGTGTCTTCGACCCCATCCGGCCAACGCTACGTCACCTATCAGCACCGCAATCGTGAAGACGATATTACCCGGGAGGCATATCTTGAGGAAGGTACTGTCTCGAAACATCCTGGGTTGTACGAGGTCTCGGATCATGACGCGACGGTGCCGAGGATGCGGCACTGTTAGAATGTCGCAAGGAGGACGTTGAATTTGACCTGACCGGTTCTTCTTGGGTTTTATATTTTATATTTATTTTTTTTGAAATGTGGTTTTCTCTATTTTCGCCATTCAGGGTGTGCCCCATGTGATTCTGCATCTGGCAAAAAAACGTGGCCCAAAACTGCATCCGGACGGGAAAGTTATGGCCATTCAGATGGGTGCGCGGTGTCTTCGGCCCCATCCGGCCAACGCTCCGGGACCTATCAGCACCGGAATCATGAAGACGATAGTACCGGGCAGGCATATCTGTGGAAAGGCACTGTCTCGGAACAAGCTGCGTGGTACACGGTCCCAGATCATGCCGCGACGGTGCCGAGGATGCGGCACGGTTAGAATGTCGCAAGGAGGACGTTGAATTTGACCTCACCGGTTCTTCTTGGGTTTTATATTTTATTTTTATTTTTTTTGAAATGTGGTTTTCTACATTTTCGCCATTCAGGGTGTGGCCCATGTGATTCTGCTCCCGGCAAAAAAACTTGGCCCAAAACTGGATCCGGACGGGGATGTTATGGCCATTCAGATGGGTGCCCGGTGTCTTCGACACCATCCGGCCAACGCTCCGGGACCTATCAGCACCGCAATCGTGAAGACGATAGTACCAAGAGGCATATCCTGAGGAAGGCACTGTCTCCGAACATCCTAGGTGGTACGCGGTCCCGGATCATGCCGCGACGATGCCGAGGATGCGGCACTGTTAGAATGTCGCATGGAGGACGTTGAATTTGACCTGACCGGTTCTTCTTGGCTTTTATATTTTATATTTATTTTGTTTCAAATGTGGTTTTCTCCATTTTTGCCATTCAAGGTGTGCCCCATGTGATTCTGCACCTGGCAAAAAAACGTGGCCCAAAACTGCATCCGGACGGGGAAGTCTCAGATGGGTGCGCGGTGTCTTCGACCCCATCCGGCCAACGCTACGGGACCTATCAGCACCGCAATCGTGAAGATGATAGTACTGGGCAGGCATATCCTGAGAAAGGCACTGTCTTGGGACATCCTGCGTGGTACACAATCGCAGATGTTGCTGCGACGGTGCCGAGGAGGCGGCACGGTTAGAATGTCGCAAGGAGGACGTTGAATTTGACCTGACCGATTCTTCTTGGGTTATATATTTTATATTTATTTTTTTTGAATTGTGGTTTTCTCCATTTTCGCCATTTAGGGTGTGCCCCATGTGATTCTGCACCTGGCAAAAAAACTTGGCCCAAAACTGCATCCGGACGGGGAAGTTATGGCCATTCAGATGGGTGCGCGGTGTCTTCGACCCCATCCGGCCAACGCTACGGCACCTATCAGCACCGCAATCGTGAAGACGATAGTACCGGGGAGGCATATCCTGAGAAAGGCACTGTCTGGAAACATCCTGGGTGGTACGAGGTCCCGGATCATGACGCGACGGTGCCGAGGATGCGGCAGTGTTAGAATGTCGCAAGGAGGACGTTGAATTTGACCTGACTGTTTCTTCTTGGGTTTTATATTTTATATTTATTTTTTTTGAAATGTGGTTTTCTCCATTTTCGCCATTCAGGGTGTGCCCCATGTGATTCTGCACCTGGCAAAAAAACGTGGCCCAAAACTGCATCCGGACGGGGAAGTTATGGCCATTCAGATGGGTGCGCGGTGTCTTCGGCCCCATCCGGCCAACGCTCCGGGACCTATCAGCACCGGAATCATAAAGACGATAGTACCGGGGAGGCATATCCTAAGGAAGGCACTGTCTCGAAACATCCTGGGTGGTACGCAGTCCCGGATCATGCCGCGACGGTGCCGAGGAGGCGGCACGGTTAGAATGTCGCAAGGAGGACGTTGAATTTGACCTGACCGGTTCTTCTTGGGTTTTATATCTTATTTTTATTTTTTTTGAAATGTGGTTTTCACAATTTTCGCCATTCAGGGTGTGCCCCATGTGATTCTGCACCTGGCAAAAAAACTTGGCCCAAAACTGGATCCAGACGGGGAAGTTATGGCCATACAGATGGGTGCGCGGTGTCTTCGACACCATCTGGCCAACCCTACGGGACCAATCAGCACCGCAATCGTGAAGATGATAGTACTAGGTAGGCATATCCTGAGAAAGGCACTGTCTCGAAACATCCGGCGTGGTACACGGTCCCAGATCATGACACGACGGTGCCGAGGAGGCGGCACGGTTAGAATGTCGCAAGGAGGCCGTTGAATTTGTCCTGACCGGTTCTCCTTGTGTTTTATATTTTATTTTTATATTTTTTGAAATGTGGTTTTCTCCATTTTCGCCATTCAGGGTGTGCCCCATGTGATTCTGCACCTGGCAAAAAAACTTGGCCCAAAACTGCATCCGGACGGGGAAGTTATGGCCATTCAGATGGGTGCACGGTGTCTTTGACCCCATCCGGCCAACGCTCCGGGACCTATCAGCACCGGAATCATGAAGACGATAGTACCGGGGAGGCATATCCTAAGGAAGGCACTGTCTCGAAACATCCTTGCTGGTACGCGGTCCCGGATCATGCCGCGACGGTGCCGAGGATGCGGCACTGTTAGAATGTCGCAAGGAGGACGTTGAATTTGACCTGACCGGTTCGTCTTGGGTTTTATATTTTATATTTATTTTTTTTGAAATGTGGTTTTGTCCATTTTCGCCATTCAGGGTGTGCCCCATGTGATTCAGCACCTGGCAAAAAAGATTGGCCCAAAACTGGATCCGGACGGGGAAGTTATGGCCATTCAGATGGGTGTGCGGTGTCCTCGACACCATCCGGCCAACGCTACGGGACCTATCAGCACCGCAATCGTGAAGATGATAGTACTAGGCTGGCATATCTTGAGAAAGGCACTATCTCGGAACAACCTGCGTGGTACACGGTCCCAGATCATGCCGCGATGGTGCCGAGGAGCCGG
This sequence comes from Paspalum vaginatum, assembly GCA_030272315.1. Classification (NCBI taxonomy): domain Eukaryota; kingdom Viridiplantae; phylum Streptophyta; class Magnoliopsida; order Poales; family Poaceae; genus Paspalum; species Paspalum vaginatum. Next base: position 48,156,279 of record CM059015.1, on the reverse strand, counting down.
CACGGTTAGAATGTCGCAAGGATTACGTTGAATTTGACTTGACCGGTTCTTCTTGGGTTTTATATTTTATATTTATTTTTTTTGAAATGTGGTTTTCTCCATTTTCGCCATTCAGGGTGTGCCCCATGTGATTCTGCACCTGGCAAAAAAACTTGGCCCAAAACTGGATCCGGACGGGGAAGTTATGGCCATTCAGATGTGTGCGCGGTGTCTTCGACCCCATCCGGCCAACGCTACGGGACCTATCAGCACCGCAATCGTGAAGATATAGTACTAGGCAGGCATATCTTGAGAAAGGCACTGTCTCGGAACAACCTGCGTAGTATATGGTCCCAGATCATGCCGCGACGGTGCCGAGGAGGAGGCACGGTTAGAATGTCGCAAGGAGGACGTTGAATTTGACCTGACCGGTTCTTCTCGGGTTTTATATTTTATTTTTATTTTTTTTGAAATGTGGTTTTCTCCATTTTTGCCCTTCAGGGTGTGCCCCATGTGATTCTGCACCCGGCAAAAAAACTTGGCCCAAAACTGGATCCGGACGGGGAAGTTATGGCCATTCAGATGGGTGCGCGGTGTCTTCGACCCCATCCGGCCAACGCTACGGGACCTATCAGCACCGCAATCGTGAAGATGATAGTACTAGGCAAGCATATCTTGAGAAAGGCACTGTCTCGAAACATCCTGCGTGGTACGCGGTCCCAGATCATGCCGCGACGGTGCCGAGGAGGCGGCACGGTTAGAATGTCGCAAGGAGGACGTTGAATTTGACCTGACCGGTTCTTCTTGGGTTTTATATTATATTTTTATTTTTTTTGAAATGTGGTTTTCTCAATTTTCGCCATTCAGGGTGTGCCCCATGTGATTCTGCACCTGGCAAAAAAACTTGGCCCAAAACTGCATCCAGACGGGGAAGTTATGGCCATTCAGATGGGTGCGCGGTGTCTTCGACCCCATCCGACCAACGCTACGGCACCTATTAGCACCGCAATCGGGAAGACGATAGTACCGGGGAGGCATATCCTGAGGAAGGCACTATCTCGAAACATCCTGGGAGGTATGCGGTCCCAGATCATGCCGCGACGGTGCCGAGGAGGCGGCACAGTTAGAATGTCGCAAGGACGACGTTGAAATTGACCTGACCGGTTCTTCTTGGGTTTTATATTTTATATTTATTTTTTTGAAATGTGATTTTCTCCATTTTCGCCATTCAGGGAGTGCCCCATGTGATTCTGCACTTGGCAAAAAAAACTTGGCCCAAAACTGGATCCGGACGGGGAAGTTATGGCCATTCAAATGGGTGCGCAGTGTCTTCGATCCCATCCGGCCAACCCTAGGGGACCTGTCAGCACCGCAATCATGAAGTTGATAGTACTAGGTAGGCATATCCTGAGAAAGGCACTATCTCGGAACATCCTATGTGGTACACGGTCCCAGATCATGCCGTGACGGTGCCGAAGAGGCGGCACGGTTAGAATGTCGCAAGGAGGACGTTGAATTTGACCTGACCGGTTCTTCTTGGGTTTTATATTTTATTTTTATTTTTTATGAAATGTGGTTTTCTCAATTTTCGCCATTCAGGGTGTGCCCCATGTGATTCTACACCTGGCAAAAAAACTTCGCCCAAAACTGCATCCAGACGGGGAAGTTATGGCCATTCAGATGGGTGCGCGGTGTCTTCGACCCCATCCGACCAACGCTACGGCACCTATCAGCACCGCAATCGTGAAGACGATAGTACCGGGGAGGCATATCCTGAGGAAGGCACTGTCTCGCAACATCCTGGGTGGTACGCGGTCCCGGATCATGCCGCGACGGTGCCGAGGATGTGGCACTGTTAGAATGTCGCAAGGAGGACGTTGAATTTGACCTGACCGGTTCTTCTTGGGTTTTATATTTTATTTTTATTTTTTATGAAATGTGGTTTTCTCAATTTTCGCCATTCAGGGTGTGCCCCATGTGATTCTACACCTGGCAAAAAAACTTCGCCCAAAACTGCATCCAGACGGGGAAGTTATGGCCATTCAGATGGGTGCGCGGTGTCTTCGACCCCATCCGACCAACGCTACGGCACCTATCAGCACCGCAATCGTGAAGACGATAGTACCGGGGAGGCATTTCCTGAGGAAGGCACTGTCTCGAAACATCCTGGGTGGTACGCGGTCCCGTATCATGCCGCGACGGTGCCGATGATGCGGCACTGTTAGAATGTCGCAAGGAGGACGTTGAATTGACCTGACCGGTTCTTCTTGGGTTTTATATTTTATATTTATTTTTTTGAAATGTGATTTTCTCCATTTTCGCCCTTCAGGGGGTGCCCCATGTAATTCTGCACTTGGCAAAAAAATTTGGCCCAAACTGGATCCGGACGGGGAAGTTATGGCCATTCAGATGGGTGCGCAGTGTCTTCGACCCCATCCGGCCAACCCTAGGGAACCTATCAGCACCGCAATCGTGAAGATGATAGTACTAGGTAGGCATATCCTGAGAAAGGCACTGTCTCGGAACATCCTGCGACGGTGCCGAAGAGGCGGCACGGTTAGAATGCCGCAAGGAGGACGTTGAATTTGACCTGACCGGTTCTTCTTGGGTTTTATATTTTATTTTATTTTTTTTGAAATGTGGTTTTCTCAATTTTCGCCACTCAGGGTGTGCCCCATGTGATTCTGCACCTGGCAAAAAAACTTCGCCCAAAACTGCATCCAGACGGGGAAGTTATGGCCATTCAGATGGGTGCTCGGTGTCTTCGACCCCATCCGACCAACGCTACGGCACCTATCAGCACCGCAATCGTGAAGACGATAGTACCGGGGAGGCATATCCTGAGGAACGCACTGTCTCGAAACATCCTGGGTGGTACGCGGTCCCAGATCATGCCACGACGGTGCCGAGGATGCGGCACTGTTAGAATGTCGCAAGGAGGACGTTGAATTTGACCTGACCGCTTCTTCTTGGGTTTCATATTTTATATTTATTTTTTTTGAAATGTGGTTTTCTCCATTTTCACCATTCACGGTGTGCCCCATGTGATTCTGCACCTGGCAGAAAAACTTGGCCCAAAACTGGATCCGGACGGGGAGGTCTCAGATGGGTGCGCGGTGTCTTCGACCCCATCCGGCCAACGCTACGGGACCTATCAGCACCGCATTCGTGAAGATGAGAGTACTAGGCAGTCATATCCTGAGAAAGGCACTGTCTCGAAACATCCTGCGTGGTACACGGTCGCAGATCATACCGCGACGGTGCCGAGGAGGCGGCACGGTTAGAATGTCGCAAGGAGGACGTTGAATTTGACCTGACCGGTTCTTCTTGGGTTTTATATTTTATATTTGTTTTGTTTGAAATGTGGTTTTCTCCATTTTCGCCCTTCTGGGTGTACCCCATGTGATTCTGCACCTGGCAAAAAAAACTTGGCCCAAATCTGGATCTGGACGGGGAAGTTATGGCCATTCAGATGGCTGCGCGGTGACTTCGACCCCATCCGGCAAACGCTACGGCACCTATCAGCACCGCAATCGTGAAGACGATAGTACAGGGGAGGCATATCCAGAGGAAGGGACTATCTCGAAACATCCTGGGTGGTATGCGGTCCCAGATCATGCCGCGACGGTGCCGAGGAGGCGGCACGGTTAGAATGTCGCAAGGACGACGGTGAAATTGACCTGACCGGTTCTTCTTGGGCTTTATATTTTATATTTATTTTTTTGAAATCTGATTTTCTAAATTTTCGCCCTTCAGGGGGTGCCCCATGTGATTCTGCACTTGGGAAAAAAAACTTGGCCCAAAACTGGATCCGGACGGGGAAGTTATGGCCATTCAGATGGGTGCGCGGTGTCTTCGACCCCATCCGGCCAACCCTACGGGACCTATCAGCACCGCAATCGTGAAGATGATAGTACTAGGCAGGCATATCCTGAGAAAGGCACTGTCTCGAAACATCCTGCGTGGTACACGGTCGCAGATCATGCCGCGACGGTGCCGAGGAGGCGGCACGGTTAGAATGTCGCAAGGAGGGCGTTGAATTTGACCTGACCGGTTCTTCTTGGGTTTTATATTTTATATTTATTTTGTTTGAAATGTGGTTTTCTCCATTTTCGCCGTTCTTGGTGTGCCCTATGTGATTCTGCACGTTGCAAAAAAACTTGACCCAAAACTGCATCCGGACGGGGAAGTTATGGCCATTCAGATGGGTGCGCGGTGTCTTCGACCCCATCCGGCCAACGCTCCGGGACCTATTGTGGTGGAACCGCCGATTTAATCCGGGCTAAGCACACCTGCCACCTCTGGCTTGCAGTGCGATTAGACCGAACTAAACCCGGTCGTCCGTCGAGAGTCATTCGACCCCCGATATTACCTTTTCCCAGAGGAACCGACATCATACACATCCAGCCCACAATGGAGCCACAACAGATACATCATCTCAGGCAGTTGAATATAGCATATATAAACTTGTTTTACAGACCGATTCGAAGTAATATTATAATTTTCAACATGTTACCATATGAAAGGCAAGTTTGATTCAGGTAGCGGAAGCGAATTTGAAAACATCTCGCAGCGGAACGAAATACTTTACTAGTCTTCACGCATCGTTGAACGAGGCGAGCAGCACCGAGCCCACTGGTACTACCCTCCTCCAAGCAGTTGTCCAGATGTCGCCGGTACCTGTTCTCAAAAGGTGGGGGCAAACCCTGAGTACTAATTACTCAGTAGGACTTAATGGATTGGCTTACGGCTGACGCAAAGCTTGCTTACTAACCTTTGGATCCTTAGCCATTGATTTTAAACAGTGGTATATCAATATAAAATATCAGGATTCATCTTTTGCATATAACTCCATAACAACTTGTAGAAATGTAAGCAATACAAATCAAACATGTTGTATTCGAAAACATGAGTAACGGACATAATACATTCAAGTGGTTACTACGCTGCCCGACAGTGATATAGGCATTCCCACACCTGGTGGGCATCAGCGATTCGAATCGATTTTTAATTCCCGGGAATAACTATCATGCCAGGGGTATATGCTTACTAGCCATCGCGTTCCCACATATAGCCCCAATCTTAACCTGCCTCGTCCCAAGTTCGATTCACTCCCGCCTAGCCCCCGGGTTGTGCCCCCATGACGAGCCTGCCGACATCTCGGTCTCCCCGTCATGAGTACCAAGCTCCCCCGGGCCACCTTCCTCTCAACTAGCGGGTAGGAACGTGTCTCTGTGCTTCGGACGAGCCCAGGAAAGACTTTTCCGGTCCCATTCCTCGGATAAGCACTCTAGCAATGTTATGCCGAATAGCAGGCGAACAGCGAACGGGCCTTATGCGACTCGGGCGGAGCCAAACGCACACCACATACGCACACCACATAATAAAATTATTCTCCGCCCGGTCTCCATTTAAATCATAAGCATAGTATTACTTTCTCAATAGTAATAGTTTTGTAATCTTTGAAATCACCTACGCAACGAGTGACTCCTTTCACTCGTGTCTACTCGCACCTAGCAGAGCCTAGGCAACTCGTCCTACGAACTCTATATATAGGTGCTAGGGCCAGGGCGGCCAGGGAGTCTAATGCAAAGGTTTTCAATCAACTCCTAATGCGGATGCGTAATCATCAATCAAGATAACATTAGCTGGGAAATTTATGGTCCTGCCTACCTTTGCTTACTCTTATCAAGCCAACAAACTAAACTAGGTTAGTTTGCCGGGTTGTGAGGCTTTGCCCCAGGCAACCCCTTGATCACTTGGACAGCTCCTCCTTCCAAATACCACTTCAGGGGCCTCCAGGTGGTATTTGGGTCTTAGTTGGTCTTCTGGACACTGTTGCTCGAAGTATCTCCACGCACTTGCTTCTCGATCACGTATCTGCAGTGAGCGTCGCTATATGAATGATATGCATGATGCAGTAAATGAGATGCCTGAATGTCAAGCATCCGTATGAGTAACCATATTCCACATAGCTAACTTAGAAATCCTAGCGTGCATATCTCAACAGTAGTGAAGACCTATATTACATTCCAGAAACTTCTACCATTTTTAAATCAGAACCAAAGCCTTACATGCACTACCTCCTACTTTAGCAATGAGTTATGGTCATAACCTAGAGCTCACATCAAGCCCTTAAAGTTACTTGGAGCATTTTTCATTATAGTAATCTTTTCTTAAATTAAATATATGCTTAGATATAAGACAAGGGCAAAATAGTAATTAAACAGACAATGCTAGGGCTACCAAAATTTAGACAGAGCCTACACATGTTCACAAGGCTTCTGCCCAATTTTTATAATTTTTGAAGCTCATTTTACCTACATTTCCTATTTATTAAGGTTTTTCATGCATGCACATTAACAGGGGCAAAAAGGTCATTTCAGGGATCTACTTTTTTGCCATTCTGTAGACATACTAAAAATGAACATAATGCAACAAAGTTTATATTTTTAGCATTTTTCTACAATTTACTATGAATTTCCAAAGTTTTTAGCCTAATAAAACACATTAAATCGAAAATCATAACAGTCAGGGACCTAAACATGATTATCTATTAACATCAGGGGCGGAATCGTTAGATCCGCAAGACTCAGTGAATAGTGCGGAGACGGAAACATGAAAGCGGCAAAGTCCAGGGGTTAAATCGGAAAAGGGGCTTCTTCTACCTCCGGTCGACAGAGAGGGCACGCGGCCGCCGGGGTTCTCGTGCGCGGCGCGTCGCGTGGGGGCGCGCGCTTGGAGACGAGCGGGTCTGGGGAGGTGTTCCCGGCGTAGGGGTTCCTTTCCCCCAAGACGGCGTCGTGAGAGGAGGCCGGAGTGCGCGAGGAACGCCGGTGAACCGGACGTGGAGCCGGGCGACGCGGAGGACGGGGCGGCGGCTCGATCTGGTGGGGGAGTGGGGGACCGGCGCCTCGGGTAGGGGAAATCGGCGGAGGACGGTGGCGTGGGTGTGGTGCTTGCGGCCGTTGAACGGGAGGAGCACCGGAGGAGGCGGGGCGCGAGCTCAGTGGTCGGCCGGTAATGGCGGCCCGGTGCGCGAGAGCAGAGAGCACGAGGGAGGGAGAGGAGAGCGGAGGGGCGAGTGAGAGAGAGGCGCGGGGCACGCGGCAGGGGAAAACGCAGGCCGGGCGCGGCAGGCGGCGCGTGGCCTCGGCGCGGTGCGCTGGTGGCGCGCGCCCGCGGTGGCGAGCGGCGCGGGGCCGGCAGCGCCGGGCGCCGGTGCTGCGTGGGCGAGCGAGAGAAGAGAAAGAGAGAGAAGGCGCGCGGTAGACTTGGTCCATGGACTGGGCGAGACCGACAGGTGGGGCCGGGGTGAGGAGGAGGGTGAGAGGTCTACGGACCGGGTGCATGGAGCAAAGGAACCGGTAGAATGCGCTGGCGCGGGCGGCCCGACAAGTGGGCCCCGCTCGTCAGTGAGTCAAAGAAATTCGAAAAACCCCGAAATTGGAAAACTGGCTTTGACTTTGTATACAGGTTTTGGAATTTGAGAATTTTGGACACCCTAGAGGCCGAATTTGGGAAAACCCAAAATACAAAAGTTGTTCTACTCTTCCAGATCTACAACTTTGTCAAAAGGAGTAATATCAGATTCCAAGTTGAAATATGATTAAATTTGAATTTAACCCGCTGACTCCAGTTTGACCAAGGTTTAAGGCAAACTTAGAAATTCCTAAAGTCTATTTTATGCTCATTTTCAGAGAAAGAGTATTATACAAATGTTGTGTGGTTTTTAATTATCTACAACTTTCTTATATGATGTTTTGCATGATAGGGACTTTTGTTCCTTTGAAATTTGAATTTTCCTTACCGATCAAGTTTAGGCAGATTTCTGCTTTTTCATTAATCGACTTAAAACTCCACCTAAACCTTTGTGCATGTTACCACACCCAATAACAAAGTTGATTTACATAAAATTGTCTACAAGTTTGTTATAGAGAGTTTGGTCCAAATTACATTATATTTTGAACTATAGTCACAATTGCATTCAGGGGTCTTGCATATTTCTCCGAAAATTTTTGACTTCGTGATTTACTAGCCTAGTGGTTGCTCTTCTCTAAACATTATTAAGCCAAACCCTCGACTACCGCTAATCTAATCACGTGTTAAAACTTTCGAGATGCCGAGGGCATCACACCTATCAGCATCGCAATCATGAAGACGATAGTACCGGGGAGGCATATCCTGAGGAAGGCACTCTCTCGGAACATCCTGGGTGGTACACGGTTAGAATGTCGCAAGGACGACGTTGAATTTGACCTGACCGGTTCTTCTTAGGTTTTATATTTTATATTTATTTTTTTTGAAATGTGGTTTTCTCAATTTTCGCCCTTCAGGGTGTGCCCCATGTGATTCTGCACCTGGCATAAAAAACTCGGCCCAAAACTGGATCCGGACGGTGAAGTTATGGCCATTCAGATGGTTGTGCGGTGTCTTCGACCCCATCCTGCCAACGCTACGGCACCTATCAGCACCACAATCGTGAAAGACGATAGTACCAGGGAGGCATATCCTGAGGAAGGCACTCTCTCGGTACATCCTAGGTGGTACGCGGTCCTGGATCATGGCGCGACGGTGCCGAGGATGCGGCACTGTTAGAATGTCACAAGGACGACGTTGAATTTGTCCTGACCGGTCCTTCTTTGGTTTTATATTTTATATTTATTTTTTTTGAAATGTGGTTTTCTCCATTTTCGCAATTTAGGGTGTGCCCCATGTGATTCTGCACCTGGCAAAAAAACTTGGCCCAAAACTGGATCCGGACGGTGAAGTTATGGCCATTCAGATGGTTGTGCGGTGTCTTCGACCCCATCCGGCCAACGCTCCGGGACCTATCAGCACCGCAATCATGAAGACGATGGTACCGGGGAGGCATATCCTGAGGAAGGCACTCTCTCGGTACATCCTGGGTGGTACGCGGTCCTAGATCATGGCGCGACGGTGCCGAGGATGCGGCACTGTTAGAATGTCGCAAGGACGACGTTGAATTTGTCCTGACCGGTCCTTCTTGGGTTTTATATTTTATATTTATTTTTTTTGAAATGTGGTTTTCTCCATTTTCGCCATTCAGGGTGTGCCCCATGTGATTCTGCACCTGGCAAAAAAACTTGGCCCAAAACTGGATCCGGACGGTGAAGTTATGGCCATTCAAATGGTTGTGCGGTGTCTTCGACCCCATCCGGCCAACGCTCCGGGACCTATCAGCACCGCAATCATGAAGATGATGGTACCGGGGAGGCATATCCTGAGGAAGGCACTCTCTCGGTACATCCTGGGTGGTATGCGGTCCTGGATCATGGCGCGACGGTGCCGAGGATGCTGCACTGTTAGAATGTCGCAAGGACGACGTTGAATTTGTCCTGACCAGTTCTTCTTGGGTTTTATATTTTATATTTATTTTTTTTGAAATGTGGTTTTCTCCATTTTCGCCATTCAGGGTGTGCCCCATGTGATTCTGCACCTGGCAAACAAACTTGGCCCAAAACTGGATCCGGACGGTGACGTTATGGCCATTCAGATGGTTGTGCGGTGTCTTCGACCCCATCCGGCCAACGCTCCGGGACCTATCGGCACCGCAATCATGAAGACGATGGTACCGGGGAAGCATATCCTGAGGAAGGCACTCTCTCGGTACATCCTAGGGGGTACGCGGTCCTGGATCATGGCGCGACGGTGCCGAGGATGCGGCACTGTTAGAATGTCGCAAGGACGACGTTGAATTTGTCCTGACCGGTTCTTCTTGGGTTTTATATTTTATATTTATTTTTTTTGAAATGTGGTTTTCTCCATTTTCGCCATTCAGGGTGTGTCCCATGTGATTCTGCACCTGGCAAAAAAACTTGGCCCAAAACTGGATCCGGACAGTGAAGTTATGGCCATTCAGATGGTTGTGCGGTGTCTTCGACCCCATCCGGCCAACGCTCCGGGACCTATCAGCACCGCAATCATGAAGACGATGGTACCGGGGAGGCATATCCTGAGGAAGGCACTCTCTCGGTACATCCTGGGTGGTACGCGGTCCTGGATCATGGCGCGACGGTGCCGAGGATGCGGCACTGTTAGAATGTCGCATGGACGACGTTGAATTTGTCCTGACCGGTTCTTCTTGGGTTTTATATTTTATATTTATTTCTTTTGAAATGTGGTTTTCTCCATTTTCGCCATTCAGGGTGTGCCCCATGTGATTCTGCACCTGGCAAAAAAACATGGCCCAAAACTGGATCCGGACGGTGAAGTTATGGCCATTCAGATGGTTGTGCGGTGTCTTTGACCCCATTCGGCCAACGCTCCGGGACCTATCAGCACCGCAATCATGAAGACGATGGTACCGGGGAGGCATATCCTGAGGAAGGCGCTCTCTCGGTACATCCTGGGGGGTACGCGGTACTGGATCATGGCGCGACGGTGCCGAGGATGCGGCACTGTTAGAATGTCGCAAGGACGACGTTGAATTTGTCCTGACCGGTTCTTCTTGGGTTTTATATTTTATATTTATTTTTTTGGAAATGTGGTTTTCTCCATTTTCGCCATTCAGGGTGTGTCCCATGTGATTCTGCACCTGGCAAAAAAACTTGGCCCAAAACTGGATCCGGACGGTGAAGTTATGGCCATTCAGATGGTTGTGCGGTGTCTTCGACCCCATCCGGCCAACGCTCCGGGACCTATCAGCACCGCAATCATGAAGACGATGGTACCGGGGAGGCATATCCTGAGGAAGGCACTCTCTCGGTACATCCTGTGGGGTACGCGGTCCTGGATCATGGCGCGATGGTGCCGACGATTCGGCACTGTTAGAATGTCGCAAGGACGACGTTGAATTTGTCCTGACCGGTTCTTCTTGTGTTTTATATTTTATAATTATTTTTTTTGAAATGTGGTTTTCTCCATTTTCGCCATTCAGGGTGTGCCCCATGTGATTCTGCACCTAGCAAAAAAACTTGGCCCAAAACTGGATCCGGACGGTGAAGTTATGGCCATTCAGATGCTTGTGCGGTGTCTTCGACCCCATCCGGCCAACGCTCCGGGACCTATCAGCACCGCAATCATGAAGACGATGGTACCGGGGAGGCATATCCTGAGGAAGGCACTCTCTCGGTACATCCTGGGTGGTACGCGGTCCTGGATCATGGCGCGACGGTGCCGAGGATGCGGCACTGTCAGAATGTCGCAAGGACGACGTTGAATTTGTCCTGACCGGTTCTTCTTGGGTTTTATATTTTATATTTATTTTTTTTGAAATGTGGTTTTCTCCATTTTCGCCATTCAGGGTGTGCCCCATGTGATTCTGCACCTGGCAAAAAAACTTGGCCCAAAACTGGATCCGGACGGTGAAGTTATGGCCATTCAGATGGTTGTGCGGTGTCTTCGACCCCATCCGGCCAACGCTCCGGGACCTATCAGCACCGCAATCATGAAGACGATGGTACTGGGGAGGCATATCCTGAGGAAGGCGCTCTCTGGGTACATCCTGGGTGGTACGCGGTCCTGGATCATGGCGCGACGGTGCCGAGGATGCGGCACTGTTAGAATGTCGCAAGGACGACGTTGAATTTGTCCTGACCGGTTCTTCTTGGGTTTTATATTTTATATTTATTTCTTTTGAAATGTGGTTTTCTCCATTTTTGCCATTCAGGGTGTGCCCCATGTGATTCTGCACCTGGCAAACAAACTTGGCCCAAAACTGGATCCGGACGGTGAAGTTATGGCCATTCAGATGGTTGTGCGGTGTCTTCGACCCCATCCGGCCAACACTCCGGGACCTATCAGCACCGCAATCATGAAGACGATGGTACCGGGGAGGCATATCCTGAGGAAGGCACTCTCTCGGTACATCCTGGGTGGTACGCGGTCCTGGATCATGGCGCGACGGTGCCGAGGATGCGGCACTGTTAGAATGTCGCAAGGACGACGTTGAATTTGTCCTGACCGGTTCTTCTTGGGTTTTATATTTTATATTTATTTTTTTTGAAATGTGGTTTTCTCCATTTTCGCCATTCAGGGTGTGCCCCATGTGATTCTGCACCTGGCAAAAAAACATTGGCCCAAAACTGGATCCGGACGGTGAAGTTATGGCCATTCAGATGGTTGTGCGGTGTCTTCCACCCCATCCGGCCAACGCTCCGGGACCTATCAGCACCGCAATCATGAAGACGATGGTACCGGGGAGGCATATCCTGAGGAAGGCACTCTCTCGGTACATCCTGGGGGGTACGCGGTACTGGATCATGGCGCGACGGTGCCGAGGATGCGGCACTGTTAGAATGTCGCAAGGACGACGTTGAATTTGTCCTGACCGGTTCTTCTTGGGTTTTATATTTTATATTTATTTTTTTGGAAATGTGGTTTTCTCCATTTTCGCCATTCAGGGTGTGTCCCATGTGATTCTGCACCTGACAAAAAAACTTGGCCCAAAACTGGATCCGGACGGTGAAGTTATGGCCATTCAGATGGTTGTGCGGTGTCTTCGACCCCATCCGGCCAACGCTCCGGGACCTATCAGCACCGCAATCATGAAGACGATGGTACCGGGGAGGCATATCCTGAGGAAGGCACTCTCTCGGTACATCCTGTGGGGTACGCGGTCCTGGATCATGGCGCGACGGTGCCGAGGATGCGGCACTGTTAGAATGTCGCAAGGACGACGTTGAATTTGTCCTGACCGGTTCTTCTTGGGTTTTATATTTTATATTTATTTTTTTTGAAATGCTGGTTTTCTCCATTTTCGCCATTCAGGGTGTGCCCCATGTGATTCTGCACCTGGCAAAAAAACATGGCCCAAAACTGGATCCGGACGGTGAAGTTATGGCCATTCAGATGGTTGTGCGGTGTCTTCGACCCCATCCGGCCAACGCTCCGGGACCTATCAGCACCGCAATCATGAAGACGATGGTACCGGGGAGGCATATCCTGAGGAAGGCACTCTCTCGGTACATCCTAGGTGGTACGCGGTCCTGGATCATGGCGCGACGGTGCCGAGGATGCGGCACTGTTAGAATGTCGCAAGGACGACGTTGAATTTGTCCTGACCGGTTCTTCTTGGGTTTTATATTTTATATTTATTTTTTTTGAAATGTGGTTTTCTCCATTTTCGCCATTCAGGGTGTGTCCCATGTGATTCTGCACCTGGCAAAAAAACTTGGCCCAAAACTGGATCCGGACGGTGAAGTTATGGCCATTCAGATGGTTGTGCGGTGTCTTCGACCCCATCCGGCCAACGCTCCGGGACCTATCAGCACCGCAATCATGAAGACGATGGTACCGGGGAGGCATATCCTGAGGAAGGCACTCTCTCGGTACATCCTGTGGGGTACGCGGTCCTGGATCATGGCGCGACGGTGCCGAGGATGCGGCACTGTTAGAATGTCGCAAGGACGACGTTGAATTTGTCCTGACCGGTTCTTCTTGGGTTTTATATTTTATATTTATTTTTTTTGAAATGTGGTTTTCTCCATTTTCGCCATTCAGGGTGTGCCCCATGTGATTCTGCACCTGGCAAAAAAACATGGCCCAAAACTGGATCCGGACGGTGAAGTTATGGCCATTCAGATGGTTGTGCGGTGTCTTCCACCCCATCCGGCCAACGCTCCGGGACCTATCAGCACCGCAATCATGAAGACGATGGTACCGGGGAGGCATATCCTGAGGAAGGCACTCTCTCGGTACATCCTGGGGGGTACGCGGTACTGGATCATGGCGCGACGGTGCCGAGGATGCGGCACTGTTAGAATGTCGCAAGGACGACGTTGAATTTGTCCTGACCGGTTCTTCTTGGGTTTTATATTTTATATTTATTTTTTTGGAAATGTGGTTTTCTCCATTTTCGCCATTCAGGGTGTGTCCCCATGTGATTCTGCACCTGACAAAAAAACTTGGCCCAAAACTGGATCCGGACGGTGAAGTTATGGCCATTCAGATGGTTGTGCGGTGTCTTCGACCCCATCCGGCCAACGCTCCGGGACCTATCAGCACCGCAATCATGAAGACGATGGTACCGGGGAGGCATATCCTGAGGAAGGCACTCTCTCGGTACATCCTGTGGGGTACGCGGTCCTGGATCATGGCGCGACGGTGCCGAGGATGCGGCACTGTTAGAATGTCGCAAGGACGACGTTGAATTTGTCCTGACCGGTTCTTCTTGGGTTTTATATTTTATATTTATTTTTTTTGAAATGTGGTTTTCTCCATTTTCGCCATTCAGGGTGTGCCCCATGTGATTCTGCACCTGGCAAAAAAACATGGCCCAAAACTGGATCCGGACGGTGAAGTTATGGCCATTCAGATGGTTGTGCGGTGTCTTCGACCCCATCCGGCCAACGCTCCGGGACCTATCAGCACCGCAATCATGAAGACGATGGTACCGGGGAGGCATATCCTGAGGAAGGCACTCTCTCGGTACATCCTAGGTGGTACGCGGTCCTGGATCATGGCGCGACGGTGCCGAGGATGCGGCACTGTTAGAATGTCGCAAGGACGACGTTGAATTTGTCCTGACCGGTTCTTCTTGGGTTTTATATTTTATATTTATTTTTTTTGAAATGTGGTTTTCTCCATTTTCGCCATTCAGGGTGTGTCCCCATGTGATTCTGCACCTGGCAAAAAAACTTGGCCCAAAACTGGATCCGGACGGTGAAGTTATGGCCATTCAGATGGTTGTGCGGTGTCTTCGACCCCATCCGGCCAACGCTCCGGGACCTATCAGCACCGCAATCATGAAGACGATGGTACCGGGGAGGCATATCCTGAGGAAGGCACTCTCTCGGTACATCCTGTGGGGTACGCGGTCCTGGATCATGGCGCGACGGTGCCGAGGATGCGGCACTGTTAGAATGTCGCAAGGACGACGTTGAATTTGTCCTGACCGGTTCTTCTTGGGTTTTATATTTTATATTTATTTTTTTTGAAATGTGGTTTTCTCCATTTTCGCCATTCAGGGTGTGCCCCATGTGATTCTGCACCTGGCAAAAAAACATGGCCCAAAACTGGATCCGGACGGTGAAGTTATGGCCATTCAGATGGTTGTGCGGTGTCTTCGACCCCATCCGGCCAACGCTCCGGGACCTATCAGCACCGCAATCATGAAGACGATGGTACCGGGGAGGCATATCCTGAGGAAGGCACTCTCTCGGTACATCCTAGGTGGTACGCGGTCCTGGATCATGGCGCGACGGTGCCGAGGATGCGGCACTGTTAGAATGTCGCAAGGACGACGTTGAATTTGTCCTGACCGGTTCTTCTTGGGTTTTATATTTTATATTTATTTTTTTTGAAATGTGGTTTTCTCCATTTTCGCCATTCAGGGTGTGTCCCATGTGATTCTGCACCTGGCA
Organism: Paspalum vaginatum; assembly: GCA_030272315.1. NCBI lineage: Eukaryota > Viridiplantae > Streptophyta > Magnoliopsida > Poales > Poaceae > Paspalum > Paspalum vaginatum. The sequence continues at coordinate 48,140,974 of CM059015.1, read as the reverse complement.
AAAAAACTTGGCCCAAAACTGGATCCGGACGGTGAAGTTATGGCCATTCAGATGGTTGTGCGGTGTCTTCGACCCCATCCGGCCAACGCTCCGGGACCTATCAGCACCGCAATCATGAAGACGATGGTACCGGGGAGGCATATCCTGAGGAAGGCACTCTCTCGGTACATCCTGGGTGGTACGCGGTCCTGGATCATGGCGCGACGGTGCCGAGGATGCGGCACTGTTAGAATGTCGCAAGGACGACGTTGAATTTGTCCTGACCGGTTCTTCTTGGGTTTTATATTTTATATTTATTTTTTTTGAAATGTGGTTTTCTCCATTTTCGCCATTCAGGGTGTGCCCCATGTGATTCTGCACCTGGCAAAAAAACATGGCCCAAAACTGGATCCGGACGGTGAAGTTATGGCCATTCAGATGGTTGTGCGGTGTCTTCGACCCCATCCGGCCAACGCTCCGGGACCTATCAGCACCGCAATCATGAAGACGATGGTACCGGGGAGGCATATCCTGAGCAAGGCACTCTCTCGGTACATCCTGGGTGGTACGCGGTCCTGGATCATGGCGCGACGGTGCCGAGGATGCGGCACTCTTAGAATGTCGCAAGGACGACGTTGAATTTGTCCTGACCGGTTCTTCTTGGGTTTTATATTTTATATTTATTTCTTTTGAAATGTGGTTTTCTCCATTTTCGCCATTCAGGGTGTGCCCCATGCGATTCTGCACCTGGCAAAAAAACATGGCCCAAAACTGGATCCGGACGGTGAAGTTATGGCCATTCAGATGGTTGTGCGGTGTCTTCGACCCCATCCGGCCAACGCTCCGGGACCTATCAGCACCGCAATCATGAAGAAGATGGTACCGGGGAGGCATATCCTGAGGAAGGCACTCTCTCGGTACATCCTAGGTGGTACGCGGTCCTGGATCATGGCGCGACGGTGCCGAGGATGCGGCACTGTTAGAATGTCGCAAGGACGACGTTGAATTTGTCCTGACCGGTTCTTCTTGGGTTTTATATTTTATATTTATTTTTTTTGAAATGTGGTTTTCTCCATTTTCGCCATTCAGGGTGTGTCCCATGTGATTCTGCACCTGGCAAAAAAACTTGGCCCAAAACTGGATCCGGACGGTGAAGTTATGGCCATTCAGATGGTTGTGCGGTGTCTTCGACCCCATCCGGCCAACGCTCCGGGACCTATCAGCACCGCAATCATGAAGACGATGGTACCGGGGAGGCATATCCTGAGGAAGGCACTCTCTCGGTACATCCTGGGTGGTACGCGGTCCTGGATCATGGCGCGACGGTGTCGAGGATGCGGCACTGTTAGAATGTCGCAAGGACGACATTGAATTTGTCCTGACCGGTTCTTCTTGGGTTTTATATTTTATATTTATTTTTTTTGAAATGTGGTTTTCTCCATTTTCGCCATTCAGGGTGTGCCCCATGTGATTCTGCACCTGGCAAAAAAACATGGCCCAAAACTGGATCCGGACGGTGAAGTTATGGCCATTCAGATGGTTGTGCGGTGTCTTCGACCCCATCCGGCCAACGCTCCGGGACCTATCAGCACCGCAATCATGAAGACGATGGTACCGGGGAGGCATATCCTGAGCAAGGCACTCTCTCGGTACATCCTGGGTGGTACGCGGTCCTGGATCATGGCGCGACGGTGCCGAGGATGCGGCACTGTTAGAATGTCGCAAGGACGACGTTGAATTTGTCCTGACCGGTTCTTCTTGGGTTTTATATTTTATATTTATTTCTTTTGAAATGTGGTTTTCTCCATTTTCGCCATTCAGGGTGTGCCCCATGCGATTCTGCACCTGGCAAAAAAACATGGCCCAAAACTGGATCCGGACGGTGAAGTTATGGCCATTCAGATGGTTGTGCGGTGTCTTCGACCCCATCCGGCCAACGCTCCGGGACCTATCAGCACCGCAATCATGAAGACGATGGTACCGGGGAGGCATATCCTGAGGAAGGCACTCTCTCGGTACATCCTGGGTGGTACGCGGTCCTGGATCATGGCGCGACGGTGCCGAGGATGCGGCACTGTTAGAATGTCGCAAGGACGACGTTGAATTTGTCCTGACCGGTTCTTCTTGGGTTTTATATTTTATATTTATTTTTTTTGAAATGTGGTTTTCTCCATTTTCGCCATTCAGGGTGTGCCCCATGTGATTCTGCACCTGGCAAAAAAACTTGGCCCAAAACTGGATCCGGACGGTGAAGTTATGGCCATTCAGATGGTTGTGCGGTGTCTTCGAACCCATCCGGCCAACGCTCCGGGACCTATCAGCACCGCAATCATGAAGACGATGGTACCGGGGAGGCATATCCTGAAGAAGGCACTCTCTCGGTACATCCTGGGTGGTACGCGGTCCTGGATCATGGCGCGACGGTGCCGAGGATGCGGCACTGTTAGAATGTCGCAAGGACGACGTTGAATTTGTCCTGACCGGTTCTTCTTGGGTTTTATATTTTATATTTATTTTTTTTGAAATGTGGTTTTCTCCATTTTCGCCATTCAGGGTGTGCCCCATGTGATTCTGCACCTGGCAAAAAAACTTGGCCCAAAACTGGATCCGGACGGTGAAGTTATGGCCATTCAGATGGTTGTGCGGTGTCTTCGACCCCATCCGGCCAACGCTCCGGGACCTATCACCACCGCAATCATGAAGACTATGGTACTGGGGAGGCATATCCTAAGGAAGGCACTCTCTCGGTACATCCTGGGTGGTACGCGGTCCTGGATCATGGCGCGACGGTGCCGAGGATGCGGCACTGTTAGAATGTCGCAAGGACGACGTTGAATTTGTCCTCACCGGTTCTTCTTGGGTTTTATATTTTATATTTATTTTTTTTGAAATGTGGTTTTCTCCATTTTCGCCATTCAGGGTGTGCCACTTGTGATTCTGCACCTGGCAAAAAAACTTGGCCCAAAACTGGATCCGGACGGTGAAGTTATGGCCATTCAGATGGTTGTGCGGTGTCTTCGACCCCATCCGTCCAACGCTCCGGGACCTATCAGCACCGCAATCATGAAGACGATGGTACTGGGGAGGCATATCCTGAGGAAGGCACTCTCTCGGTACATCCTGGGTGGTACGCGGTCCTGGATCATGGCGCGACGGTGCCGAGGATGCGGCACTGTTAGAATGTCGCAAGGACGACGTTGAATTTGTCCTGACCGGTTCTTCTTGGGTTTTATATTTTACATTTATTTTTTTTGAAATGTGTATTTCTCCATTTTCGCCATTCAGGGTGTGCCCCATGTGATGCTGCACCTGGCAAAAACACTTGGCCCAAAACTGGATCCGGACAGTGAAGTTATGGCCATTCAGATGGTTGTGCGGTGTCTTCGACCCCATCCGGCCAACGCTCCGGGACCTATCAGCACCGCAATCATGAAGACGATGGTACCGGGGAGGCATATCCTGAGGAAGGCACTCTCTCGGTACATCCTGGGTGGTACGCGGTCCTGGATCATGGCGCGACGGTGCCGAGGATGCGGCACTGTTAGAATGTCGCAAGGACGACGTTGAATTTGTCCTGACCGGTTCTTCTTGGGTTTTATATTTTATATTTATTTTTTTTGAAATGTGGTTTTCTCCATTTTCGCCATTCACGGTGTGCCCCATGTGATTCTGCACCTGGCAAAAAAACTTGGCCCAAAACTAGATCCGGACGGTGAAGTTATGGCCATTCAGATGGTTGTGCGGTGTCTTCGACCCCATCCGGCCAACGCTCCGGGACCTATCAGCACCGCAATCATGAAGACGATGGTACCGGGGAGGCATATCCTGAGGAAGGCACTCTCTCGGTACATCCTGGGTGGTACGCGATCCTGGATCATGGCGCGACGGTGCCGAGGATGCGGCACTGTTAGAATGTCGCAAGGACGACGTTGAATTTGTCCTGACCGGTTCTTCTTGGGTTTTATATTTTATATTTATTTTTTTTGAAATGTGGTTTTCTCCATTTTCGCCCTTCTGGTTGTGCCCCATGTGATTCTGCACCTGGCAAAAAAAACTTTACCCAAAACTGGATCCGGACGGTGAAGTTATGGCCATTCAGATGGGTGCGCGGTGTCTTCGACCCCATCCGGCCAATGCTACGGCACCTATCAGCACCGCAATCGTGAAGACGATAGTACCGGGGAGGCATATCCTGAGGAAGGCACTCTCTCGGAACATCCTGGGTGGTACGCGGTCCTGGATCATGGCGCGACGGTGCCGAGGATGCGGCACTGTTAGAATGTCGCAAGGACGACGTTGAATTTGTCCTGACCGGTTCTTCTTGGGTTTTATATTTTATATTTATTTTTTTTGAAATGTGGTTTTCTCCATTTTCGCCATTCAGGGTGTGCCCCATGTGATTCTGCACCTGGCAAAAAAACTTGGCCCAAAACTAGATCCGGACGGTGAAGTTATGGCCACTCAGATGGTTGTGCGGTGTCTTCGACCCCATCCGGCCAACGCTCCGGGACCTATCAGCACCGCAATCATGAAGACGATGGTACCGGGGAGGCATATCCTGAGGAAGGCACTCTCTCGGTACATCCTGGGTGGTACGCGGTCCTGGATCATGGCGCGACGGTGCCGAGGATGCGGCACTGTTAGAATGTCGCAAGGACGACGTTGAATTTGTCCTGACCGGTTCTTCTTGGGTTTTATATTTTATATTATTTTTTTTTGAAATGTGGTTTTCTCAATTTTCGCCACTCAGGGTGTACCCCATGTGATTCTGCACCTGGCAAAAAAAATTTGGCCCAAAACAGGATCCGAACTGGGAAGTTATGGCCATTCAGATGGGTGCGCGGTGTCTTCGACCCCATCCGGCCAACGCTACGGTACCTATCAGCACCGCAATAGTGAAGACGATAGTACTCGGGAGGCATATGCTGAGGAAGGCACTGTCTCGAAACATCCTGGGTAGTACGCGGTCCCAGATCATGCCGGGAGGCGGCACGGTTAGAATGTCGCAAGGAGGACGTTGAATTTGACCTGACCGGTTCTTCTTGGGTTTTATATTTTATATTTATTTTTTTTGAAATGTGATTTTCTCCATTTTCACCATTTAGGGTGTGCCCATGTGATCCTGCACCTGGCAAAAAAAACTTGGCCCAAAACTGGATCCAGACAGGGAAGTTATGGCCATTTCGATGGGTGCGCGGTGTCTTCGACCCCATCCGGCCAAAGCTCCGGGACCTATCCGCGGCGCAATCATGAAGATGATAGTACTAGGCAGGCATATCCTGAGGAAGGCATTGTCTTGGAACATCCTGGGTGGTACGCGGTCCTGGATCATGCCGCGACGGTGCCGAGGAGGCGGCACGGTTAGAATGTCGGAAGGAGGACGTTGAATTTGAACTGACTGGTTCTTTTTGGGTTTTATATTTTATATTTATTGTTTTTGAAATGATATTTTAACTATTTTCACCCTTCAGTGTGTGCCGCATGTGATTTTGCACCTGGCAAAAAAAACTTGGCCCAAAACTAGATCCGGACGGGGAAGTTATGGCCATTCAGATGGGTGCGCGGTGTCTTCTACCCGATCCAACCAACGCTCCGGGACCTATCAGCACCGCAATCATGAAGATGATAGTACTAGGCAGGCATATCCTGAGGAAGGCACTGTCTCGGAACATCCTGGGTGGTACGCGGTCTCGGATCATGCCGCGACGGTGCCGAGGAGGCTGCACGGTGAGAATGTCGCATGGAGGACGTTGAATTTGACCTGACCGGTTCTTCTTGGGTTTTATATTTTATATTTATTTTTTTTGAAATTAGATTTTCACCATTTTCACCCTTCAGGGTGTGCCCCATGTGATTCTGCACCTAGGAAAAAAAACTTGGCCCAAAACTGGATCCGGACGGGGAAGTTATGGCCATTCAAATGGGTGCGCGGTGTCTTCGACCCCGTCCGGCCAACGCTACGGGACCTATCAGCACCGCAATCGTGAAGACGATAGTAACAGGGAGGTATATCCTGGGGAAGGCAGTATCTCAGAACATCCTAGGTGGTACGTGGTCCAAGATCATCCTGGGTGGTACGCGGTCCCGGATCATGCTGCGACGGTGCCGAGGAGGCGGCACTGTTAGAATGTCGCAAGGAGGACGTTGAATTTGACCTGACCGGTTCTTCTTGGGTTTTATATTTTATGTTTATTTTTTTTTGAAATGTTGTTTTCTCCATTTTCGCCCTTCAGGGTGTGCCCCATGTGATTCTGCACCTGGCAAGAAAAACTTGGCCCAAATCTGGATCCGGACGGGGAAGTTATGGCCATTCAGATGGGTGCGCGGTGTCTTCGACCGCATCCGGCCAACGTTACGGGACCTATCAGCACCGCAATCGTGAAGACAATAGTACCGGAGAGGCATATCCTGGGGAAGGCAATGTCTCAGTATATCCTGGGTGGTACGCGGTCCCAGATCATGCCGCGATGGTGCCGAGGAGGCGGCACGGTTAGAATGTCGCAAGGAGGACGTTGAATTTGACCTGACCGGTTCTTCTTGGGTTTTATATTTTATATTTATTTTTTTTGAAATTAGATTTTCACCATTTTCACCCTTCAGGGTGTGCCCCATGTGATTCTGCACCTGGCAAAAAAAACTTCGCCCAATACTGGAACCGGACGGGGAAGTTATGGCCATTCAGACGGGTGCGCGGTGTCTTCGACCCTATCCGGGCAACGCTACGGGACCTATCAGCACCGCAATCGTGAAAACGATAGTAACAGGGAGGTATATCCTGGGGAAGGCAGTATCTCAGAACATCCTAGGTGGTACGTGGTCCAAGATCATGCCGCGACAGAGCCGAGGAGGCGGCACGGTTAGAATGTCGCAAGGCGGACATTGAATTTGACCTGACCGGTTCTTCTTGGGTTTTATATTTTATATTTATTTTCTTTTTGTAATGTGGTTTTCTCCATTTTCGCCCTTCAGGGTGTGCCCCATGTGATTCTGCACCTGGCAAAAAAAACTTGGCCCAAAACTGGATCCGGACGGGGAAGTTATGGCCAATCAGATGGGTGCGCGGTGTCTTCGACCCATCCGGCCAACGCTCCGGGACCTATCAGCACCGCAATCATGAAGATGATAGTACTAGGCAGGCATATCCTGAGGAAGGCACAATCTCGAAACATCCTGGGTGGTATGCGGTTCCGGATCATGCCGCGACGGTGCCGAGGAGGCGGCATGGTTAGAATGTCGCAAGGAGGACGTTGAATTTGACCTGACCGGTTTTTCTTGGGTTTTGTATTTTATATTTATATTTTTTAAAATGTAGTTTTCTCCATTTTCACACTTCAGGGTGTGCCCCATGTGATTCTGCACCTGGGAAAAAAAACTTGGCCCAAAAATGGATCCGGACGGTAAAGTTATGGCCATTCAGATGGGTGCGCGGTGTCTTCGACCCCATCCGGCCAGCGCTACGGGACCTATCAGCACCGCAATTGTGAAGACAATAGTACCGTGGAGGCATATCCTGAGGAAGGCACTGTCTCGGAACATCCTGGACGGTAGGCGGTCCCAGATCATGCCGCGACGATGCCGAAGAGGCGGCACGGTTAGAATGTCGCACGGAGGACGTTGAATTTGACCTGACCGGTTCTTCTTGGGTTTTATATTTTATATTTATTTTTCTTGAAATGTGGTTTTCTCCATTTTCGCCCTTCAGGGTGTGCCCCATGTGATTCTGCACCTGGCAAAAAAAACTTGGCCCAAAACTGGATCTGGACGGGGAAGTTATGGACATTCAGATGGGTGCGCGGTGTCTTCGACTCCATTCGGCCAACGCTCCGGGACCTATCAGCACCGCAATCATGAAGATGATAGTACTAGGCAGGCATATCCAGAGGAAGGCACAATCTCGAAACATCCTGGGTGGTATGCGGTCCCGGATCATGCCGCGACGGTGGCGAGGAGGCGGCACGGTTAGAATGTCGCAAGGAGGACGTTGTATTTGACCTGACCGGTTTCTTCTTGGGTTTTATATTTTATATTTATATTTTTTGAAATGTGGTTTTCTCCATTTTCACCCTTCAGGGTGTGCCCCATGTGATTCTGCACCTGGCAAAAAAAACTTCGCCCAATACTGGAACCGGACGGGGAAGTTATGGCCATTCAGACGGGTGCGCGGTGTCTTCGACCCTATCCGGGCAACGCTACGGGACCTATCAGCACCGCAATCGTGAAGACGATAGTATCGGGGAGGCATATCCTGAGGAAGGCACTGTCTCAAAACATCCTGGACAGTAGGCGGTCCCAGATCATGCCGCGACGATGCCGAGGAGGCGGCACGGTTAGAATGTCGCAAGGAGGACGTTGAACTTGACCTGACTGGTTCTTATTGGGTTTTATATTTTATATTTTTTTTTTGAAATGTGGTTTTCTCCATTTTCGCACTTCAGTGTGTGCCCCATGTGATTCTGCACCTGGCAAAAAAAACTTGGGCCAAAACTGAATCCGGACGGGGAAGTTATGGCCATTCAGATGGGTGCGCGGTGTCTTCGACCCCATCCGGCCAACGCTACGGGACCTATCAGCACCGCAATCGTGGAGACGATAGTACCGGGGAGGCATATCTTGGGGAAGGCTGTATCTCAGAACATCCTGGTCGCTACTCGGTCCCAGATCAGGCCGCGACGATGCCGAGGAGGCGGCACGGCTAGAATGTCGCAAGGCGGACATTGAATTTGACCTGACCAGTTCTGCTTGGGTTTTATATTTTATATTTATTTTTTTTGAAAAGTGGTTTTCTCCATTTTCGCCCTTCATGGTTTGCCCCATGTGATTCTGCACCTGGGAAAAAAAACTTGGCCCAAAACTGGATCCGGACGGGGAAGTTATGGCCATTCAGATGGGTGCGCGGTGTCTTCGACCCCATCCGGCCAACGCTACGGGACCTATCAGCACCGCAATCGTGAAGACGATAGTGCCGGGGAGGCATATCCGGATCATGCCGCGACGGTGCTGAGGAGCTGGCACATTTAGAATGTCGCAGGGAGGACGTTGAATTTGACCTGACCGGTTCTTCTTGTGTTTTTTATTTTATGTTGATTTTTTTTGAAATGTGGTTTTCTCTGTTTTCGACCTTCAGGGTGTGCTCCATGTGATTCTGCAATTGGCAAAAAAAACTTGGCCCGAAACTTGATCCGGACGGGGAAGTTATGGCCATTCAGATGGGTGCGCGGTGTCTTCGACCCTATCCGGCCAACGCTCGGGGACCTATCAGCACTGCAATCGTGAAGATGATAGTACCAGGGAGGCCTATCCTGAGGGAGGCACTGTCTGAGAGCATCCTGGGTGGTAGACGGTCCCGGATCATGCCACGACATTGCCGAGGAGGCGACACGGTTAGACTGTCGCAAGGTGGACGTCGAATTTGACCAGACCGGTTCTTCTTGGGTTTTATATTTTATATTTATTTTTTTTGAAATGTGGATTTCCCTGTTTTCGCCCTTCAGGGTGTTCCCCATGTGATTCTGCACCTGGCAAAAAAAACTTGGCCGAAAACTGGATCCGACGGGGAAGTTATGGACAGTCAGATGGGTGCGCGGTGTGTTCGACCTCATCTGGCCAACGCTCCGGGACCTGTCAGCACCGCAATCGTGAAGACGATAGTACCGGGGTGGCATATCCTGAGGAAGGCACTGTCTCGGAACATCGTGGGTGGTACGCGGTCCCGGATCATGCCGCGAAGGTGCCGAGGAGGCGGCACGGTTAGAATGTCGCAAGGAGAACGTTGAATTTGACCTGACCGGTTCTTCTTGGGTTTTATATTTTATATTTATTTTTTTTGAAAATGTGGTTTTCTCCATTTTCGCCCATCAGGGTGTGCCCCTTGTGATTCTGCACCTGGCAAAAAAAACTTGGCCCAAAACTGGATCCGGACGGGGAAGTTATGGCCATTCAGATGGAAGCGCGGTGTCTTCTACCCCATCCGGCCAACGCTCCGTTACCTATCAGCACCGCAATCATGAAGACAATAGTACCGGGAGGCATATCCTAAGGAAGGCACTATCTTGGAACATCCTTGGTGGTACGCGGCACTGTTAGAATGTCGCAAGGAGGACGTTGAATTTGACCTGACCGTTTCTTCTTGGGTTTTATATTTTATATTTATTTTTTCTTGAAATGTGGTTTTCTCCATTTTCGCCCATCAGGGTGTGCCCCATGTGATTCTGCACCTAGCAAAAAAAACTTAGCCCAAAACTGGATCCGGACGGGGTAGTTATGGCCATTCAGATGGGTGCGCGGTGTCTTCGACCCCATCCGGCCAACGCTCCGGGACCTATCAGCACCGCAATCGTGAAGATGATAGTACTAGGCAGGCATATCCAGAGGAAGGCACTGACTCAGAACAGCCTGGGTGGTACGCGGTCCCGGATCATGCTGCGACGGTGCCGAGGAGGCGGCACTGTTAGAATGTCGCAAGCAGGACGTTGAATTTGACCTGACCGGTTCTTCTTGGGTTTTATATTTTATATTTATTTTTTTTGAAATTTGGTTTTCTCCATTTTCGGCCCTTAGGGTGTGCCCCGTGTGATTCTGCACCTGGCAAAAAAAACATGGCCCAAAACTGGATCCGGACGGGGAAGTTATGGCCATTCAGATGGGTGCGCGCTGTCTTCGACCCCATCCGGCCAACCCTCCGGGACCTATCAGCACCGCAATCGTGATGACGATAGTACCGGGGAGGCATATCGTGAGGAAGGCACTATCTCGGAACATTCTGGGTGGTACGTGGTCCCAGATCATGCCGCGACGGTGCCGAGGAGGCGGCACTGTTAGAATGTCGCAGGGGGGACGTTGAATTTGACCTGACCGATTCTTCTTCGGTTTTATATTTTATATTTATTTTTTTTGAAATGTGGTTTTCTCCATTTTCGACCATCAGGGTGTGCCCCATGTGATTCTGCACCTGGGAAAAAAAACTTGGCCCAAAACTGGATCCGGACGGGGAAGTTATGGCCATTCAGATGGGTGCGCGGTGTCTTCGACCGCATCCGGCCAACGCTCCGGGACCTATCAGCACCGCAATCATGAAGATGATAGTACTAGGCAGGGATATCCTGAGGAAGGCACTGTCTCGGAACAGCCTGGGTGGTACGCGGTCCCGGATCATGCTGCGACGGTGCCGAGGAGGCGGCACTGTTAGAATGTCGCAAGGAGGACGTTGAATTTGACCTGACCGGTTCTTCTTGGGTTTTATATTTTATATTTATTTTATTTGAAATGTGGTTTTCTCCATTTTCGCCCATCAGGGTGTGCCTCATGTGATTCTGCACCTAGGAAAAAAAACTTATCCCAAAACTGGATCCGGACGGGGAAGTTATGGCCATTCAGATGGGTGCGCGGTGTCTTCGACCCCATCCGGCCAACGCTCCAGGACCTATCAGCACCGCAATCATGAAGATGATAGTACTAGGCAGACATATCCTGAGGAAGGCACTGTCCCGGAACATCCTGAGTGGTACGTGGTCCCAGATCATGCCGCGACGGTGCTGAGGAGGCGGCACGGTTAGAATGTCGCAAGGAGGACGTTGAATTTGACTTGACCGGTTCTTGTTGGGTTTTATATTTTATATTTTTTCTTAGAAATGTGGTTTTCTCCATTTTCGCCCCTCAGGGTGTGCCCCATGTGATTCTGCACCTGGCAAAAAAAACTTGGCCCAAAACTGGATACGGAAGGGGAAGTTATGGCCATTCAGATGGGTGCGCGCTGTCTTCGACCCCATCCGGCCAACCCTCCGGGACCTATCAGCACCGCAATCGTGATGACGACAGTACCGGGGAGGCATATCCTGAGGAAGGCACTATCTCGGAACATCCTGGGTGGTACGTGGTCCCAGATCATGCCGCGACGGTGCCGAGGAGGCGGTACTGTTAGAATGTCGCAAGGGGGACGTTGAATTTGACCTGACCGGTTCTTCTTGGGTTTTATATTTTATATTTATTTTTTTTTAAATGTGGTTTTCTCCATTTTCGCCCATCAGGGTGTGCCCCATGTGATTCTGCACCTGGGAAAAAAAACTTGGCCCAAAACTGGATCCGGACGGGGAAGTTATGGCCATTCAGATGGGTGCGCGGTGTCTTCGACCGCATCCGGCCAACGCTCCGGGACCTATCAGCACCGCAATCGTGAAGATGATAGTACTAGGCAGGGATATCCTGAGGAAGGCACTGTCTCGGAACATCCTGGGTGGTACGCGGTCCCGGATCATGCCGCGACGGTGCCGAGGAGGCGGCACTGTTAGAATGTCGCAAGGAGGACGTTGAATTTGACCTGACCGGTTCTTCTTGGGTTTTATATTTTATATTTATTTTTTTTGAAATGTGGTTTTCTCCATTTTCGCCGATCAGGGTGTGCCGCATGTGATTCTGCACCTGGGAAAAAAAACTTGGCCCAAAACCGGATCCGGACGGGGAAGTTATGGCCATTCAGATGGGTGCGCGGTGTCTTCGACCCCATCCGGCCAACGCTCCAGGACCTATCAGCATCGCAATCATGAAGATGATAGTAGTAGGCAGACATATCCTGAGGAAGGCACTATCCCGGAACATCCTGCGTGGTACGTGCCCCAGATCATGCCGCGACTGTGCCGAGGAGGCGGCACGGATAGAATGTCGCAAGGAGGACGTTGAATTTGACTTGACCGGTTCTTGTTGGGTTTTTTATTTTATATATTTTCTTAGAAATGTGGTTTTCTCCATTTTCGACCCTCAGGGTGTGCCCCGTGTGATTCTGCACCTGGCAAAAAAAACATGCCCCAAAACTGGATCCGGACGGGGAAGTTATGGCCATTCAGATGGGTGCGCGATGTCTTCGACCCCATCCGGCCAACGCTCCGGGACCTATCAGCACCGCAATCGTGATGACGATAGTACCGGGGAGGCATATCCTAAGGAAGGCACTATCTCGGAACATCCGGGGTGGTACGTGGTCCCCGATCATGCCGCGACGGTGCCGAGGAGGCGGCACTGTTAGAATGTCGCAGGGAGGACGTTGAATTTGACCTGACCGGTTCTTCTGGGGTTTATATTTTATATTTATTTTTTTTCAAATTTGGTTTCCTCCATTTTCGCCCTTTAGGATGTGGCCCATGTGATTCTGCACCTGGCAAAAAAAACTCGGCCCAAAACTGGATCCGGACGGGGAAGTTATGGCCATTCAGATGGGTGCGCGGTGTCTTCGACCCCATCTGGCCAACGCTCCAGGACCTATCAGCACCGCAATCATGAAGATGATAGTACTAGGTAGACATATCCTGAGGAAGGCACTGTGCCGGAACATCCTGAGCGGTACGTGGTCCCAGATCATGCCGCGACGGTGCCGAGGAGGCGGCACGGTTAGAATGTCGCAAGGAGGACGTTGAATTTGACTTGACCGGTTCTTGTTGGGTTTTATATTTTATATTTTTTTTTCGAAATTTGGTTTTCTCCATTTTCGCCCTTCAGGGTGTGGCCCATGTGATTCTGCACCTGGCAAAAAAAACTCGGCCCAAAACTGGATCCGGACGGGGAAGTTATGGCCATTCAAATGGGAGCGCGGTGTCTTCGACCCCATCTGGCCAACTCTCCAGGACCTATCAGCACCGCAATCATGAAGATGATAGTACTAGGTAGACATATCCTGAGGAAGGCACTGTCCCGGAACATCCTGAGCGGTACGTGGTCCCAGATCATGCCGCGACGGTGCCGAGGTGGCGGCACGGTTAGAATGTCGCAAGGAGGACGTTGAATTTGACTTGACCGGTTCTTGTTGGGTTTTATATTTTTTCTTAGAAATGTGGTTTTCTCCATTTTCGCCCCTCAGGGTGTGCCCCATGTTATTCTGCACCTGGCAAAAAAAACTTGGCCCAAAACTGGATCCGGACGGGGGAGTTATGGCCATTCAGATGGGTGCGCGATGTCTTCGACCCCATCCGGCCAACGCTCCGGGACCTATCAGCACCGCAATCGTGATGACGATAGTACCGGGGAGGCATATCCTGAGGAAGGCACTGTCTCGGAACATCCTGGGTGGTACGTGGTCCCAGATCATGCCGCGACGGTGCCGAGGAGGCGGCACTGTTAGAATGTCGCAGGGAGGTCGTTGAATTTGACCTGACCGGTTCTTCTTGGGTTTATATTTTATATTTATTTTTTTTCAAATGTGGTTTTCTCCATTTTCGCCCTTCAGGGTGTGGTCCATGTGATTCTGCACCTGGCAAAAAAAACTCGGCCCAAAACTGGATCCGGACGGGGAAGTTATGGCCATTCAGATGGGTGCGCGGTGTCTTCGACCCCATCCGGCCAACGCTCCAGGACCTATCAGCGCCGCAATCATGAAGATGATAGTACTAGGAAGACATATCCTGAGGAAGGCACTGTGCGGGAACATCCTGAGCGGTACGTGGTCCCAGATCATGCCGCGACGGTGCCGAGGAGGCGGTACGGTTAGAATGTCGCAAGGAGGACGTTGAATTTGACTTGACCGGTTCTTGTTGGGTTCTATATTTTATATTTTTTTTTCGAAATGTGGTTTTCCCCATTTTCGCCCTTCAGGGTGTGGCCCATGTGATTCTGCACCTGGCAAAAAAAACTTGGCCCAAAACTGGATCCGGACGGGGAAGTTATGGCCATTCAGATGGGAGCGCGGTGTCTTCGACTCCATCCGGCCAACTCTCCAGGACCTATCAGCACCGCAATCATGAAGATGATAGTACTAGGTAGACATATCCTGAGGAAGGCACTGTCCCGGAAAATCCTGAGCGGTACGCGGTCCCGGATCATGCTGCGACGGTGCCGAGGAGGTGGCACTGTTAGAATGTCGCAAGGAGGACATTGAATTTGACCTGACCGGTTCTTCTTGGGTTTTATATTTTATATTTATTTTCTTTTAAATCTAGTTTTCTCTATTTACGCCCTTCAGGGTGTGCCCCATGTGATTCTGCACCTGGCAAAAAAACCTTGGCCCAAATCTGGATCCGGACAGGGAAGTTATGGCCATTCAGAAGGGTGCGCGGTGTCTTCGACACCATCCGGCCAACGCTCCGGGACCTATCAGCACCCCAATCGTGAAGACGATAGTACCGGGGAGGCATATCTTGAGGAAGGCACTGTCTCAAAACATCCTGGGTGGTACGCGGTCCCGGATCATGCCGCGACGGTGCCGAGGAGGCGGCACTGTTAGAATGTCGCAAGGAGGACGTTGAATTTGACCTGACCGGTTCTTCTTGGGTTTTATATTTATTTTTTTTTGAAATGTGGTTTTCTCCATTTTCGCCATTTAGGGTGTGCCCCATGTGATTCTGCACCTGGCAAAAAAACTTAGCCCAAATCTAGATTCGGACGGGGAAGTTATGGCCATTCAGATGGGTGCGCGGTGTCTTCGACACCATCCGGCCAACGCTCCGGGTCCTATCAGCACCCCAATCGTGAAGACGATAGTACCGGGGAGGCATATCCTGCGGAAGGCACTGTCTCGAAACATCCTGGGTGGTACGCGGTCCCGGATCATGCCTCGACAGTGCCGAGGAGGCGGCACTGTTAGAATGTCGCAAGGAGGCCGTTGAATTTGACCTCACCGGTTCTTCTTGGGTTTTATATTTTATATTTATTTTTTTTTGAAATGTGGTTTTCTCCATTTTCGCCATTTAGGGTGTGCCCCATGTGTTCCTACACCTGGCAAAAAAAACTTAGCCCAAATCTAGATCCGGACGGGGAAGTTATGGCCATTCAGATGGGTGCGCGGTGTCTTCGACACCATCCGGGACCTATCAGCACCTCAATCGTGAAGACGATAGTACCGGGGAGGCATATCCTGAGGAAGGCACTGTCTCGAAACATCCTGGGTGGTACGCGGTCCCGGATCATGCCGCGACGGTGCCGAGGAGGCGGCACTGTTAGAATGTCGCAAGGAGGACGTTGAATTTGACCTCACCGGTTCTTCTTGGGTTTTATATTTTATATTTTTTTTTAAATATGGTTTTCTCAATTTTCGCCATTTAGGGTGTGCCCCATGTGATTCTGCACCTGGCAAAAAAAACTTAGCCCAAATCTAGATCCGGACGGGGAAGTTATGGCCATTCAGATGGGTGCGCGGTGTCTTCGACACCATCCGGCCAAGGCACCGGGACCTATCAGCACCGCAATCGTGAAGACGATAGTACCGGGGAGGCATATCCTGAGGAAGGCACTGTCGCGGAACATCCTGGGTGGTACGCGGTCCCGAATCATGCCGCGACGGTGCCGAGGAGGCTGCACTGTTAGAATGTCGCAAGGAGGACGTTGAATTTGACCTGACCGGTTCTTCTTGGGTTTTATATTTTATTTTTTGTTTTTTTAGAAATGTGGTTTTCTCCATTTTCGCCCTTCAGGGTGTGCCCCATGTGATTCTGCACCTGCCAAAAAAAAACTTGGCCCAAATCTGGATCCGGACGGGGAAGTTATGGCCATTCAGATGGGTGCGCGGTGTCTTCAACACCATCCGGCCAACGCTCCGGGACCTATCAGTACCGCAATCGTGAAGACGATAGTACCGAGGAGGCATATCCTGAAGAAGGCACTGTCTCAGATCATCCTGGGTGGTACGCGGTCCCAGATCATGCTGTGACGGTGCCGAGGAGGCGGCACTGTTAGAATGTCGCAAGGAGGACGTTTAATTTGACCTGACCGGTTCTTCTTGGGTTTTATATTTTATATTTATTTTCTTTTATATCTAGTTTTCTCTATTTACGCCCTTCAGGGTGTGCCCCATGTGATTCTGCACCTGGCAAAAAAAACTTGGCCCAAATCTGGATCCGGACAGGGAAGTTATGGCCATTCAGATGGGTGCGCGGTGTCTTCGACACCATCCGGCCAACGCTCCGGGACCTATCAGCACCCCAATCGTGAAGACGATAGTACCGGGGAGGCATATCTTGAGGAAGGCACTGTCTCAGAACATCTTGGGTGGTACGCGGTCACGGATCATGCCGCGACGGTGCCGAGGAGGCGGCACTGTTAGAATGTCGCAAGGAGGACGTTGAATTTGACCTGACCGGTTCTTCTTGGGTTTTATATTTATTTTTTTTTGAAATGTGGTTTTCTCCATTTCCGCCATTTAGGGTGTGCCCCATGTGATTCTGCACCTGGCAAAAAAACTTAGCCCAAATCTAGATTCGGACGGGGAAGTTGTGGCCATTCAGATGGGTGCGCGGTGTGTTCGACACCATCCGGCCAACGCTCCGGGACCTATCAGCACCCCAATCTTGAAGACGATAGTACCGGGGAGGCATATCCTGCGGAAGGCACTGTCTCGAAACATCCTGGGTGGTACGCGGTCCCGGATCATGCCTCGACAGTGCCGAGGAGGCGGCACTGTTAGAATGTCGCAAGGAGGCCGTTGAATTTGACCTCACCGGTTCTTCTTGGGTTTTATATTTTATATTTTTTTTAAATGTGGTTTTCTGCATTTTCGCCATTTAGGGTGTGCCCCATGTGATTCTACACCTGGCAAAAAAAACTTAGCCAAAATCTAGATCCGGACGGGGAAGTTATGGCCATTCAGATGGGTGCGCGGTGTCTTCGACACCATCCGGGACCTATCAGCACCCCAATCGTGAAGACGATAGTACCGGGGAGGCATATCCTGAGGAAGACACTGTCTCGAAACATCCTGGGTGGTACGCGGTCCCAGATCATGCCGTGACGGTGCCGAGGAGGCGGCACTGTTAGAATGTCGCAAGGAGGACGTTGAATTTGACCTCACCGGTTCTTCTTGGGTTTTATATTTTATATTTTTTTTAAATGTGGTTTTCTCAATTTTCGCCATTTATGGTGTGCCCCATGTGATTCTGCACCTGTCAAAAAAAACTTAGCCCAAATATAGATGCGGACGGGGAAGTTATGGCCATTCAGATGGGTGCGCGGTGTCTTCGACACCATCCGGCCAACGCACCGGGACCTATCAGCACCGCAATCGTGAAGACGATAGTACCGGGGAGGCATATCCGGAGGAAGGCACTGTCGCGGAACATCCTAGGTGGTACGCGGTCCCGGATCATGCCGCGACGGTGCCGAGGAGGCTGCACTGTTAGAATGTCGCAAGGAGGACGTTGAATTTGACCTGACCGGTTCTTCTTGGGTTTTATATTTTATATTTATTTTTTTAGAAATGTGGTTTTCTCCATTTTCGCCCTTCAGGGTGTGCCCCATGTGATTCTGCACCTGGCAAAAAAGACTTGGCCAAAATCTGGATCCGGACGGGGAAGTTATGGCCATTCAGATGGGTGCGCGGTGTCTTCGACACCATCCGGCCAACGCTCCGGGACCTATCAGCACCGCAATCGTGAAGACGATAGTACCAGGGAGGCATATCCTGAGGAAGGCACTGTCGCGGAACATCCTGGGTGGTAACCGGTCTCGGATCATGCCGCGACGGTGCCGAGGAGGCTGCACTGTTAGAATGTCGCAAGGAGGACGTTGAATTTGACCTCACCGGTTCTTCTTGGGTTTTATATTTATTTTTTTTTGAAATGTGGTTTTCTCCATTTTCGCGATTTAGGGTGTGCCCCATGTGATTCTGCACCTGGCAAAAAAAACTTAGCCCAAATCTAGATTCGGACGGGGAAGTTATGGCCATTCAGATGGGTGCGCGGTGTCTTCGACACCATCCGGCCAACGCTCCGGGACCTATCAGCACCCCAATCGTGAAGACGATAGTACCGGGGAGGCATATCCTGCGGAAGGCACTGTCTCGAAACATCCTGGGTGGTACGCGGTCCCGGATCATGCCGCGACGGTGCCGAGGAGGCGGCACTGTTAGAATATCGCAAGGAGGACGTTCAATTTGACCTCACCGGTTCTTCTTGGGTTTTATATTTTATATATTTTTTTTAAATGTGGTTTTCTCAATTTTCGCCATATAGGGTGTGCCCCATGTGATTCTGCACCTGGCAAAAAAAACTTAGCCCAAATCTAGATCCGGATGAGGAAGTTATGGCCATTCAGATGGGTGCGCGGTGTCTTCGACACCATCCGGCCAACGCTCCGGGACCTATCAGCACCCAAGTCGTGAAGACGATAGTACCGGCGAGGCATATCCTGAGGAAGGCACTGTCTCGGAATATCCTGGGTGCTACGCGGTCCCGGATCATGCCGCGACGGTGCCGAGGAGGCGGCACTGTGAGAATGTCGCAAGGAGGACGTTGAATTTGACCTGACCGGTTCTTCTTGGGTTTTATATTTTATATTTATTTTTTTTGAAATGTGGTTTTCTCCATTTTCGCCCTTCAGGGTGTGCCCCATGTGATTCTGTACCTGGCAAAAAAGACTTGGCCAAAATCTGTATCCCGACGGGGAAGTTATGGCCATTCAGATGGGTGCGTGGTGTCTTCGACACCATCCGGCGAACGCTCCGGGACCTATTAGTACCGCAATCGTGAAGACGATAGTACCGAGGAGGCATATCCTGAGGAAGGCACTGTCTTAGATCATCCTGGGTGGTACGCGGTCCCGGATCATGCTGCGACGGTGCCGAGGAGGCGGCACTGTTAGAAAGTCGCAAGGAGGACGTTTAATTTGACTTGACCGTTTCTTCTTAGGTTTTGTATTTTATACTTATTTTTTTTAAATCTAGTTTTCTCTATTTACGCCCTTCAGGGTGTGCCCCATGTGATTCTGCACCTGGCAAAAAAAACTTGGCCCAAATCTGGATCCGGACGGGGAAGTTATGGCCATTCAGATGGGTGCGCGGTGTCTTCGACACCATTCGGCCAACGCTCCGGGACCTATCAGCACCGCAATCGTGAAGACGATAGTACCGGGGAGGCATATCCTGAGGAAGGCAATGTCGCGGAACATCCTGGGTGGTACGCGGTCCCAGATCATGCCGCGACGGTGCCGAGGAGGCGGCACTGTTAGAATGTCGCAAGGAGGACGTTGAATTTGACCTCACCGGTTCTTCTTGGGTTTTATATTTATTTTTTTTTGAAATGTGGTTTTCTCCATTTTCGTCATTTAGGGTGTGCCCCATGTGATTCTGCACCTGGCAAAAAAAACTTAGCCCAAATCTAGATTCGGACGGGGAAGTTATGGCCATTCAGATGGGTGCGCGGTGTCTTCGACACCATCCGGCCAACGCTCCGGGACCTATCAGCACCCCAATCGTGAAGACGATAGTGCCGGGGAGGCATATCCTGCGGAAGGCACTGTCTCGAAACATCCTGGGTGGTACGCGGTCCCGGATCATGCCGCGACGCTACCGAGGAGCCGGCACTGTTAGAATGTCGCAAGGAGGACGTTGAATTTGACCTCACCGGTTCTTCTTGGGTCTTATATTTTATATTTATTTTTTTTTGAAATGTGGTTTTCTCCATTTTCGCCATTTAGGGTGTGCCCTATTTGATTCTGCACCTGGCAAAAAAAACTTAGCCCAAATCTAGATCCGGACGGGGAAGTTATGGCCATTCAGATGGGTGCGCGGTGTCTTCGACACCATCCGGCCAACGCTCCGGGACCTATCAGCACCCCCATCGTGAAGACGATAGTACCGGGGAGGCATATCCTGAGGAAGGCACTATCTCGAAACATCCTGGGTGGTACGCGGTCCCGGATCATGCCGCGACGGTGCCGAGGAGGCGGCACTGTTAGAATATCGCAAGGAGGACGTTGAATTTGACCTCACCGGTTCTTCTTGGGTTTTATATTTTATATTTATTTTTTTTTGAAATGTGGTTTTCTCCATTTTCGCCATTTAGGGTGTGCCCCATGTGATTTTGCACCTGGCAAAAAAAACTTAGCCCAAATCTAGATCCGGACGGGGAAGTTATGGCCATTCAGATGGGTGCGCGGTGTCTTCGACACCATCCGGCCAACGCTCCGGGACCTATCAGCACCACAATCGTGAAGACGATAGTACCGGGGAGGCATATCCTGAGGAAGGCACTGTCTCGGAACATCCTGGGTGGTATGCGGTCCTGGATCATGCCGCGACGGTGCCGAGGAGGCGGCACTGTTAGAATGTCGCAAGGAGGACGTTGAATTTGACCTGACCGGTTCTTCTTGGGTTTTATATTTTATATTTATTTTTTTTGAAATTTGGTTTTGTCCATTTTCGCCCTTCAGGGTGTGCCCCATGTGATTCTGCACCTGGCAAAAAAGACTTGGCCAAAATCTGGATCCCGACGGGGAAGTTATGGCCATTCAGATGGGTGCGCGGTGTCTTCGACATCATCCGGCGAACGCTCCTGGACCTATCAGTACCGCAATCGTGAAGACGATAGTACCGAGGAGGCATATCCTGAGGAAGGCACTGTCTCAAATCATCCTGGGTGGTACGCGTTCCAGGATCATGCAGCGACGGTGCCGAGGAGGCGGCACTGTTAGAATGTCGCAAGGAGGACGTTTAATTTGAGCTGACCGGTTCTTCTTGGGTTTTATATTTTATATTTATTTTTTTTTAAATCTAGTTTTCTCTATTTACGCCCTTCAGGGTGTGCCCCATGTGATTCTGCACCTGGCAAAAAAAACTTGGCCCAAATCTGGATCCGGACGGGGAAGTTATGGTCATTCAGATGGGTGCACGGTGTCTTCGACACCATCCGGCCAACGCTCCGGGACCTATCAGCACCGCAATCGTGAAGACGATAGTACCGGGGAGGCATATCCTGAGGAAGGCACTGTTGCGGAACATCCTGGGTGGTACGCGGTCCCGGATCATGCCGCGACGGTGTAGAGGAGGCGGCACTGTTAGAATGTCGCAAGGAGGACGTTGAATTTGACCTCACCGGTTCTTCTTGGGTTTTATATTTATTTTTTTTTGAAATGTGGTTTTCTCCATTTTCGCCATTTAGGGTGTGCCCCACGTGATTCTGCACCTGGCAAAAAAAAACTTAGCCCAAATCTAGATTCGGACGGGGAAGTTATGGCCATTCAGATGGGTGCGCGGTATCTTCGACACCATCCGGCCAACGCTCCGGGACCTATCAGCACCCCAATCGTGAAGACGATAGTACCGGGGAGGCATATCCTGCGGAAGGCACTGTCTCGAAACATCCAGGGTGGTACGCGGTCCCGGATCATGCCGCGACAGTGCCGAGGAGGCGGCACTGTTAGAATGTCGCAAGGAGAACATTGAATTTGACCTCACCGGTTCTTCTTGGGTTTTATATTTATTTTTTTTTGAAATGTGGTTTTCTCCATTTTCGCCATTTAGGGTGTGCCCCATGTGATTCTGCACCTAGCAAAAAAAACTTAGCCCAAATCTAGATCCGGACGGGGATGTTATGGCCATTCAGATGGGTGCGCGGTGTCTTCGACACCATCCGGCCAACGCTCCGGGACCTATCAGCACCCCAGTCGTGAAGACGACAGTACCGGGGAGGCATATCCTGATTAAGGCACTGTGTCGGAACATCCTAGGTGGTACGCGGTCTCGGATCATGCCGCGACGGTGCCGAGGAGGAGGCACAGTTAGAATGTCGCAAGGAGGACGTTGAATTTGACCTGACCGGATCTTCTTGGGTTTTATATTTTATATTTATTTTTTTAGAAATGTGGTTTTCTCCATTTTCGCCCTTCAGGGTGTGCCCCATGTGATTCTGCACCTGGCAAAAAAGACTTGGCCAAAATCTGGATCCGGACGGGGAAGTTATGGCCATTCAGATGGGTGCGCGGTGTCTTCGACACTATCCGGCCAACGCTCCGGGACCTATCAGTACCGCAATCGTGAAGACGATAGTACCGAGGAGGCATATCCTGAGGAAGGCACTGTCTCAGATCATCCTTGGTGGTACGCGGTCCCGGATCATGCTGCGACGGTGCCGAGGAGGCGGCACTGTTAGAATGTCGCAAGGAGGACGTTTAATTTGACCTGACCGGTTCTTCTTGGGTTTTATATTTTATATTTATTTTTTTAAATCTAGTTTTCTCTATTTACGCCCTTCAGGGTGTGCCCCATGTGATTCTGCACCTGGCAAAAAAAACTTGGCCCAAATCTGGATCCGGACGGGGAAGTTATGGCCATTCAGATGGGTGCGCGGTGTCTTCGACACCATCCGGCCAACGCTCCGGGACCTATCAGCACCACAATCGTGAAGACGATAGTACCGGGGAGGCATATCCTGAGGAAGGCACTGTCGCGGAACATCCTGGGTGGTACACGGTCCCGGATCATGCCGCGACGGTGCCGAGGAGGCGGCACTGTTAGAATGTCGCAAGGAGGACATTGAATTTGAACTCACCGGTTCTTCTTGGGTTTTATATTTATTTTTTTTTGAAATGTGGTTTTCCCCATTTTCGCCATATAGGGTGTGCCCCATGTGATTCTGCACCTGGCAAAAAAAACTTAGCCCAAATCTAGATTCGTACGGGGAAGTTATGGCCATTCAGATGGGTGCGCGGTGTCTTCGACACCATCCGGCCAACTCTCCGGGACCTATCAGCACCCCAATCGTGAAGACGATAGTACCGGGGAGGCATATCCTGAGGAAGGCACTGTCGCGGAACATCCTGGGTGGTACGCGGTCCCGGATCATGCCGCGACGGTGCCGAGGACGCGGCACTGTTAGAATGTCGCAAGGAGGACGTTGAATTTGACCTCACCGGTTCTTCTTGGGTTTTATATTTTTTTTTGAAATGTGGTTTTCTCCATTTTCGCAATTTAGGGTGTGCCCCATGTGATTCTGCACCAGGCAAAAAAAACTTAGCCCCAATCTAGATTCGGACGGGGAAGTTATGGCCATTTAGATGGGTGCGCGGTGTCTTCGACACCATCCGGCCAACGCTTCGGGACCTATCAGCACCCCAATCGTGAAGACGGTAGTACCGGGGAGGCAAATCCTGAGGAGGTGGCACTGTTAGAATGTCGCAAGGAGGACGTTGAATTTGACCTCACCGGTTCTTCTTGGGTTTTATATTTTATATTTATTTTTTTTTGAAATGTGGTTTTCTCCATTTTCGCCATTTAGGGTGTGCCCCATGTGATTCTGCACCTAGCAAAAAAAATTTAGCCCAAATCTAGATCCGTACGGGGAAGTTCCGGCCATTCAGATGGGTGCGCGGTGTCTTCGACACCATCCGGCCAACGCTCCGGGACCTATCAGCACCCCAATCGTGAAGACGATAGTACCGGGGAGGCATATCCTGAGGAAGGCACTGTCTCGGAACATCCTGGGTGGTACGCGGTCCCGGATCATGCAGCGACGGTGCCGAGGAGGCGGCACTGTTAGAATGTCGCAAGGAGGACGTTGAATTTGACCTCACCGGTTCTTCTTGGGTTTTATATTTATTTTTTTTTTGAAATGTGTTCTCCATTTTCGCCATTTAGGGTGTGCCCCATGTGATTCTGCACCTGGCAAAAAAAACTTAGCCCAAATCTAGATTCGTACGGGGAAGTTATGGCCATTCAGATGGGTGCGCGGTGTCTTCGACACCATCCGGCCAACGCTCCGGGACCTATCAGCACCCCAATCGTGAAGACGATAGTACCGGGGAGGCATATCCTGCGGAAAGCACTGTCTCGAAACATCCTGGATGGTACGCGGTCCCGGATCATGCCGCGATGGTGCCGAGGAGGCGGCACTTTTAGAATGTCGCAAGGAGGACGTTGAATTTGACCTCACCAGTTCTTCTTGGGTTTTATATTTTATATTTATTTTTTTATGAAATGTGGTTTTCTCCATTTTCGCCATTTTGGGTGTGCCCCATGTGATTCTGCACCTGGCAAAAAAAACTTAGCCCAAATCTAGATCCGGACGGGGAAGTTATGGCCATTCAGATGGGTGCGCGGTGTCTTCGACACCATCCGGCCAACGCTCCGGGACCTATCAGCACCCCATTCGTGAAGACGATAGTACCGGGGAGGCATATCCTGAGGAAGGCACTGTCTCGAAACATCCTGGGTGGTACGCGGTCCCGTATCATGCCGCGATGGTGCCGAGGAGGCGGCACTTTTAGAATGTCGCAAGAAGGACGTTGAATTTGACCTCACCGGTTCTTCTTGGGTTTTATATTTTATATTTTTTTTAAATGTGGTTTTCTCAATTTTCGCCATTTAGGGTGTGCCCCATGTGATTCTGCACCTGGCAAAAAAAACTTAGCCCAAATCTAGATTCGGACGGGGAAGTTATGGCCATTCAGATGGGTGCGCGGTGTCTTCGACACCATCCGGCCAACGCTCCGGGACCTATCAGCACCACAATCGTGAAGACGATAGTACCGGGGAGGCAAATCCTGAGGAAGGCACTGTCTCGAAACATCCTGGGTGGTACGCGGTCCCGGATCATGCCGCGACGGTGCCGAGGAGGCGGCACTGTTAGAATGTCGCAAGGAGGACGTTGAATTTGACCTCACAAGTTCTTCTTGGGTTTTATATTTTATATTTTTTTTTTTGAAATGTGGTTTTCTCCATTTTCGCCATTTAGGGTGTGCCCCATGTGATTCTGCACCTGGCAAAAAAAACTTAGCCCAAATCTAGATCCGGACGGGGAAGTTATGGCCATTCAGATGGGTGCGCGGTGTCTTCGACACCATCCGGCCAACGCTCCGGGACCTATCAGCACCGCAATCGTGAATACGATAGTACCGGGGAGGTATATCCTGAGGAAGGCACTGTCGCGGAACAACCTGGGTGGTACGCGGTCCCGGATCATGCCGCGACGGTGCCGAGGAGGCGGCACTGTTAGAATGTCGCAAGGAGGACGTTGAATTTGACCTCACAAGTTCTTCTTGGGTTTTATATTTTATATTTATTTTTTTTTTGAAATGTGGTTTTCTCCATTTTCGCCATTTAGGGTGTGCCCCATGTGATTCTGCACCTGGCAAAAAAAACTTAGCCCAAATCTAGATCCGGACGGGGAAGTTATGGCCATTCAGATGGGTGCGCGGTGTCTTCGACACCATCCGGCCAACGCTCCGGGACCTATCAGCACCGCAATCGTGAAGACGATAGTACCGGGGAGGTATATCCTGAGGAAGGCACTGTCGCGGAACAACCTGGGTGGTACGCGGTCCCGGATCATGCCGCGACGGTGCCGAGGACGCGGCACTGTTAGAATGTCGCAAGGAGGACGTTGAATTTGACCTCACCGGTTCTTCTTGGATTTTATATTTATTTGTTTAGGAATGTGGTTTTATCCATTTTCGCCCTTCAGGGTGTGCCCCATGTGATTCTGCACCTGGCAAAAAAAACTTGGCCCAAATCTGGATCCGGACGGGGAAGTTATGGCGATTCTGATGGGTGCGCGGTATCTTCGACACCATCCGGCCAACGCTCCGGGACCTATCAGTACCGCAATCGTGAAGACGATAGTACCGAGGAGGCATATCCTGAGGAAGGCACTCTCTCAGAACATCCTGGGTAGCACGCGGTCCCGGATAATGCTGCGACGGTGCCGAGGAGGCGACACTGTTAGAATGTCGCAAGGAGGACGTTTAATTTGACCTAACCGGTTCTTCTTGGGTTTTATATTTTATATTTATTTTTTTTGAAATCTAGTTTTCTCTATTTACGCCCTTCAGGGTGTGCCCCATGTGATTCTGCACCTGGCAAAAAAAACTTGGCCCAAATCTGGATCCGGACGGGGAAGTTATGGCCATTCAGATGGGTGCGCGTTGTCTTCGACACCATCATATCCGTCCAACGCTCCGGGACCTATCAGCACCGCAATCGTGACGAAGATAGTACCGGGGAGGCATATCCTGAAGAAGGCACTGTCTCGGAACATCCTGGGTGGTACGCGGTCCCGGATCATGCCGCGACAGTGCCGAGGAGGCGGCACTGTTAGAATGTCGCAAGGAGGACGTTGAATTTGACCTCACCGGTTCTTCTTTGGTTTTATATTTTACATTTTTTTTTTGAAATGTGGTTTTCTCCATTTTCGTCCTTCAGGGTGTGCCCCATGTGATTCTTCACCTAGAAAAAAAACTTGGCCCAAAATAGGATCCGGACGGGGAAGTTATGGCCATTCAGATGGGTGCGCGGTGTCTTCGACCCCATCCGGGCAACTCTCCAGGACCTATCTGCACCGCAATCGTGAAGATGATAGTTCCGGCAGGCCTATCCTGAGGAAGGAACTGTCTTAGAACATACTCGGTGGTAGGCGGTCCCGGATCATGCCGCGACTGTGCTAAGGAGGCGGCACATTTAGAATGTCGCAAGGAGGACGTTGAATTTGACCTGTCTGGTTCTTCTTGTGATTTATATTTTATATTTATTTTTTTTGAAACATGGTTTTCTTTGTTTTCGCCCTTCAGGGTGTGCTCCATGTGATTCTGCACCTGGCAAAAACAACTTGGCCCGAAACTAGATCCGGACGGGGAAGTTATGGCCACTCAGATGGGTGCGCGGTGTCTTCGACCCCATCCGGTCAACGTACCATGACCTATCGGACGGGGAAGTTATGGCCATTCAGTTGGGTGCGCAGTGTCTTCGAACCCGTCCGGCCAACGCTCCCTGACCTATGAGCACAGCAATCGTGAAGATGATAGTACCGGGTAGGCCTATCCTGAGGAAGGCACTGTCTCAGAACATACTGGGTGGTAGGCGGTCCCGGAGCATGCCGCCACGGTGCCGAGGAGGCGGCACATATAGAATGTCGCAAGGAGGTCGTTGAATATGACCTGACCGGTTCTTCTTGTGTTTTATATTTTATATTTATTTTTTTGAAATGTGCTTTTCTCCATTTTCTCCATTCAGGGTGTGCTCCTTGTGATTCTGCACCGGGCGAAAAAAACTTGGCCCGAAACTGGATCCGGACAGGGAAGTTATGGCCATTCAAATGGGTGCGCGGTGTCTTCCACCCCATACGGTCAACGTACCATGACCTATCGGCACCGTAATCATGAAGATGATAGTTCCGAGGAGGCCTATCCTGAGGAAGGCACTGTCTCAGAACATACTGGGTGGTAGGCGGTCCTGGATCATGCCGCGACGGTGCCGAGGAGGCGGCACATTTAGAATGTCGCAAGGAGGACGTTGAATTTGACCTGACCGGTACTTCTTGTGTTTTATTTTTTATCTTTATTTTTTTTTGAAATGTGGTTTTCTCTGTTTTCGCCCTTCAGGGTGTGCTCCATGTGATTCTGCACCTGGCAAACAAAACTTGGACCGAAACTGGATCCGGACGGGGAAGATATGGCCATTCAAATGGGTGCGCCGTGTCTTCGACCCCATCTGGCTAACGCTCCATGACCTATCAGTACCGCAATCGTGAAGATGATAGTACCGGGTAGGCCTATCCTAAGGAAGGCACTGTCTCGGAACATACTGAGTGCTAGGCGGTCCCGGATCATGCCGCGACGGTGCCGAGGAGGCGGCACATTTAGAATGTCGCAAGGAGGACGTTGAATTTGAACTGACCAGTTCTTCTTGTGTTTTATTTTTATATTTATTTTTGTTGAAATGTGGTTTTCTCCGTTTTCGCCCTTCTGGGTGTGCTCCATGTGATTCTGCACCTGGCAAACAAAACTTGGCCTGAAACTGGATCCGGACGGGGAAGTTATGGCCATTCAGATGGGTGCGCCGTGTCTTCGACCCCATCCGGCCAACGCTCCATGACCTATCAGCACCGCAATCGTGAAGATAATAGTACCGGGCAGGCCTATCATAAGGAAGGCACTGTCTCGGAACATACTGGGTGGTAGGAGGTCTCGGATCATGCCGCGACGGTGCCGTGGAGGCGGCACATTTAGAATGTCTCAAGGAGGACGATGAATTTGACCTGACCGGTTCTTCTTGTGTTTTATATTTTATATTTATTTTTTTTGAAACATGGTTTCCTCCGTTTTCGCCCTTCAGGGTGTGCTCCATGTGATTCTGCACCTGGCAAAAAAAACTTGGCCCGAAACTGGATCCGGACGGGAAGTTATGGCCTTTCAGATGGGTGCGCGGTGTCTTCGACCCCATCCGGCCAACGCTCCATGACCTATCAGCACCGCAATTGTGAAGATGATAGTTTCGGGGAGGCATATCTTGAGGAAGGCACTGTATCAGAACATACTGGGTGGTAGGAGGTCCCGAATCATGCCGCGACGGTGCCTAGGATGCGGCAGATTTAGAATGTCGCAAGGAGGACGTTGAATTTGACCTAACCGGTTCTTCTTGTGTTTTATATCTTATATTTTTTTTGAAATGTGGTTTTCTCTGTTTTCACCATTCAGGGTGTGCTCCATGTGACTCTGCACCTGGCAAAAAAAACTTGGCCCGAAGCTGGATCCGGATGGGGAATTTATGGCCATTCAGATGGGTGCGCGGTGTCTTCGACCCCATCCGGCCAACTCTCCGGGACCTATCAGCACCGCAATCGTGAAGATGATAGCACCGGGGAGGCCTATCTTGAGGAAGGCACTGTGCTGGAACATCCTGGGTGATAGGCTGTCCTGGATCATGCCGCGGCGGTGCCGAGGAGGCGGCACAATTAGAATGTCGCAAGGAGGACGTTGAATTTGAACTGACCGGCTCTTCTTGTGTTTTATTTTTATATTTATTTTTTTTGAAACATGGTTTTCTCCGTTTTCGCCCTTCAGGGTGTGCTCCATGTGATTCTGCACCTAGCAAAAAAAACTTGGCCTGAAACTGGATCCAGACGGGGAAGTTATGGCCATTCAGATGGGTGCGCCGTGTCTTCGACCCCATCCGGCCAACACTCCATGACCTATCAGCACCGCAATCGTGAAGATGATAGTACCGGGCAGGCCTATCCTGAGGAAGGCAATGTCTCAGAACATACTGGGTGGTAGGCGGTCCCGGATCATGCCGCGACTGTGTCGAGCAGGCGGCACATTTAGAATGTAGCAAGGAGGACGTTGAATTTGACCTGACCGGTTATTCTTGTGTTTTATATCTTATATTTTTTTTTTGAAATGTGGTTTTCTCTGTTTTCACCATTCAGGGTGTGCTCCATGTGATTTTGCACCTGGCAAAAAAAACTTGGCCCGAAGCTGGATCCGGACGGGGAAGTTATGGCCATTCAGATGGGTGCGCGGTGTCTTCGACCCCATCCGGCCAACTCTCCGGGACCTATCAGCACCGCAATCGTGAAGATGATAGTACCGGGCAGGCCTATCCTAAGGAAGGCACTGTCTCGGAACATACTGGGTGGTAGGCGGTCCCGGATCGTGCCGCGACTGTGCCGAGGAGGCGGCACATTTAGAATGTCGCAAGGAGGACGATGAATTTGACCTGACCGGTTCTTCTTGTGTTTTATATTTTATATTGATTTTTTTTGAAACATCGTTTTCTCCGTTTTTGCCGCTCAGGGTGTGCTCCATGTGATTCTGCACCTGGCAAAAAAAACTTGGCCCGAAACTGGATCCGGACGGGGAAGTTATGGCCATTCAGATGGGTGCCCGGTGTCTTCGACCCCATCCGGCCAACGCTCCATGACCTATCAGCACCGCAATCGTGAAGATGATAATACCGGGCTGGCCTATCCTGAGGAAGGCACTGTCTCGGAACATACTGGGTGGTAGGCTGTCCCGGATCATGCCGCGAGGGTGCCGAGGAGGCGGCACATTTAGAATGTCACAAGGAGGACGTTGAATTTGACCTGACCGGTTCTTCTTGTGTTTTATTTTTATATTTTTTTATGTGGTTTTCTCTGTTTTCACCATTCAGGGTGTGCTCCATGTGATTCAACACCTGGCAAAAAAAACTTGGCCCGAAGCTGGATCCGGACGGGGAAGCTATGGCCATTCAGATGGGTGCGCGGTGTCTTCGACCCCATCCGGCCAACTCTCCAGGACCTATCAGCACCGCAATCGTGAAGATGATAGCACCGGGGAGGCCTATCCTGAGGAAGGCCCTGTGTTGGAACATCCTGGGTGATAGGCAGTCCTGGATCATGCCGCGACGGTGCCGAGGAGGCGGCACATTTAGAATGTCGCAAGGAGGACGATGAATTTGACCTGACCGGTTCTTCTTGTGTTTTATATTTTATATTTATTTTTTTTGAAACATGGTTTTCTCCGTTTTTGCCCTTCAGGGTGTGCTCCATGTGATTCTGCTCCTGGCAAAAAAACCTTGGCCCGAAGCTGGATCCGGACGGGGAAGTTATGGCCATTCAGATGGGTGCGCGGTGTCCTCGACCCCATCCGACCAACGCTCCATGACCTATCAGCACCGCAATCGTGAAGATGATAGTTCCGGGGAAGCATATCCTGAGGAAGGCACTGTATCGGAACATCCTGGGTGGTAGGAGGTCCCGGATCATGCCGCGACGGTGCCTAGGAGGCGGCACATTTAGAATGTCGCAAGGAGGACGTTGAATTTGAACTGACCGGTTCTTCTTGTGTTTTATTTTTATATTTATTTTTTTTGAAATGTGGTTTCCTCCGTTTTCGCCCTTCAGGCTTTGGTGCATGTGATTTTGCACCTGGCAAAAAAAACTTGGCCTGAAACTGGATCCGGATGGGAAGTTATGGACATTCAGATGGGTGCGCGGTGTCTTCGACCCCATCCGGCCAACTCTCCGGGACCTATCAGCACCGCAATCGTGAAGATGATAGTACCGGGCAGGCCTATCCTAAGGAAGGCACTGTCTCAGAACATACTGGGTGGTAGGCGGTCCCGGATCATGCCGCGACTGTGTCGAGGAGGCAGCACATTTAGAATGTAGCAAGGAGGACGTTGAATTTGACCTGACCGGTTATTCTTGTGTTTTATATCTTTTTTTTTTTTGAAATGTGGTTTTCTCTGTTTTCACCATTCAGATTGTGCTCCATGTGATTTTGCACCTCGCAAAAAAAACTTGGCCCGAAGCTGGATCCGGACGGCGAAGTTATGGCCATGCAAATGGGTGCGCGGTGTCCTCGACCCCATCCGACCAACGCTCCATGACCTATCAGCACCGCAATCGTGAAGATGATAGTTCCGGGGAAGCATATCCTGAGGAAGGCACTGTATCGGAACATCCTGGGTGGTAGGAGGTCCCGGATCATGCCGCGACGGTGCCTAGGAGGCGGCACATTTAGAATGTCGCAAGGAGGACGTTGAATTTGAACTGACCGGTTCTTCTTGTGTTTTATTTTTATATTTATTTTTTTTGAAATGTGGTTTTCTCCGTTTTCGCCCTTCAGGCTTTGGTGCATGTGATTGTGCACCTGGCAAAAAAAACTTGGCCTGAAACTGGATCCGGATGGGAAGTTATGGACATTCAGATGGGTGCGCGGTGTCTTCGACCCCATCCGGCCAACTCTCCGGGACCTATCAGCACCGCAATCGTGAAGATGATAGTACCGGGCAGGCCTATCCTAAGGAAGGCACTGTCTCGGAACATACTGGGTGGTAGGCGGTCCCGGATCATGCCGCGACTGTGTCGAGGAGGCAGCACATTTAGAATGTAGCAAGGAGGACGTTGAATTTTACCTGACCGGTTATTCTTGTGTTTTATATCTTTTTTTTTTTTTGAAATGTGGTTTTCTCTGTTTTCACCATTCAGATTGTGCTCCATGTGATTTTGCACCTCGCAAAAAAAACTTGGCCCGAAGCTGGATCCGGACGGGGAAGTTATGGCCATTTAGATGGGTGCGCGCTGTCTTCGACCCCATCCGGCCAACTCTCCGGGACCTATCAGCATCGCAATCGTGAAGATGATTGTACCGGGCAGGCCTATCCTGAGGAAGGTACTGTCTCGGAACATACTGGGTGGTAGGCGGTCCCGGATCGTGCCGCGACTGTGCCGAGGAGGCGGCACATTTAGAATGTCGCAAGGAGGACGATCAATTTGACCTGACCGGTTCTCCTTGTGTCTTATATTTTATATTTATTTTTTTTTGAAACATGGTTTTCTCCGTTTTCGCCCTTCAGGGTGTGCTCCATGTGATTCTGCACCTGGCAAAAAAAACTTGGCCTGAAACTGGATCCGGACGTGGAAGTTATGGCCATTAAGATGGGTGCGCGGTGTCTTCGACCCCATCGGGCCAACGCTCCATGACCTATCAGCACCGCAATCGTGAAGATGATAGTTCTGGGGAGGCATATCCTGAGTAAGGCACTGTATCAGAATATACTGGGTGGTAGGAGGTCCCGGATCATGCCGCGACGGTGCCTAGGAGGCGGCACGTTTAGAATGTCGCAAGGAGGACGTTGAATTTGACCTGACCGGTTCTTCTTGTGTTTTATATTTTATTTTTTTTTTTTTTGAAATCTGGTTTTCTCTGTTTTCACCATTCAGGGTGTGCTCCATGTGATTTTGCACCTGGCAAAAAAAACTTGGCCCAAAGATGGATCCGGAGGGGGAAGCTATGGCCATTCAGATGGGTGCGCGGTGTCTTCGAAACCATCCGGCCAACTCTCCGGGACCTATCAGCACCGCAATCGTGAAGATGATAGCACCGGAGAGGCCTATCCTGAGGAAGGCACTGTGTTGCAACATCCTGGGTGATAGGCAGTCCTGGATCATGCCGCGACGGCGCCGAGGAGGCGGCACAGTTAGAATGTCGCAAGGAGGACGATGAATTTGACCTGACCGGTTCTTCTTGTGTTTTATATTTTATATTTATTTTTTTTGAAACATGGTTTTCTCCGTTTTCGCCCTTCAGGGTGTGCTCCATGTGATTCTGCACCTGGCAAAAAAAACTTGGCCCGAAGCTGGATCCGGACGGGGAAGTTACGGCCATTCAGATGGGTGCGCGGTGTCTTCGACCCCATCCGGCCAACGCTCCATGACCTATCAGCACCGCAATCGTGAAGATGATAGTACCGGGCAGGCCTATCCTGAGGAAGGCACTGTCTCGGAACATACTGGGTGGTAGGCTGTCCCGGATCATGCCGCGAGGGTGCCGAGGAGGCGGCACATTTAGAATGTCATAAGGAGGACGTTGAATTTGACCTGACCGGTTCTTCTTGTGTTTTATTTTTATATTTTTTTTAAATGTGGTTTTCTCTGTTTTCACCATTCAGGGTGTGCTCCATGTGATTCTGCACCTGGCAAAAAAAACTTGGCCCGAAGCTGGATCCGGACGGGGAAGCTATGTCCATTCAGATGGGTGCGCGGTCTCTTCGACCCCATCCGGCCAACTCTCCGGGACCTATCAGCACCGCAATCGTGAAGATGATAGCATCGGGGAGGCCTATCCTGAGGAAGGCCCAGTGTTGGAACATCCTGGGTGATAGGCACTCCTGGATCATGCCGCGACGGTGCCGAGGAGGCGGCACATTTAGAATGTCGCAAGGAGGACGATGAATTTGACCTGACCGGTTCTTCTTGTGTTTAATATTTTATATTTTTTTTTGAAACATGGTTTTCTCCGTTTTCGCCCTTCAGGGTGAGCTCCATGTGATTCTGCACCTGGCAAAAAAAACTTGGCCCGAAGCTGGATCCGGACGGGGAAGTTATGGCCATTCAGATGGGTGCACGGTGTCTTCGACCCCATCCGGCCAACGCTCCATGACCTATCAGCACCGCAATCGTGAAGATGATAGCTCCGGGGAAGCATATCATGAGGAAGGCACTGTATCGGAACATCCTGGGTGGTAGGAGGTCCCGGATCATGCCTCGACGGTGCCTAGGAGGCGGTACATTTAGAATGTCGCAAGGAGGACATTGAATTTGAACTGACCGGTTCTTCTTGTGTTTTATTTTTATTTTTATTTTTTTTGAAATGTGGTTTTCTCCGTTTTCGCCCTTCAGGGTGTGGTCCATGTGATTTTGCACCTGGCAAAAAAAACTTGGCATGAAACTGGATCCGGATGGGAAGGTATGGCCATCAAGATGGGTGCGCGGTGTCTTCGACCCCATCTGGCCAACTCTCCGGGACCTATCAGCACCGCAATCGTGAAGATGATAGTACCAGGCAGGCCTATCCTGAGGAAGGCACTGTCTCGGAACGTACTAGGCGGTAGGCGGTCCCGGATCGTGCCGCGACTGTGCCGAAGAGGCGGCACATTTAGAATGTCGCAAGGAGGACGATGAATTTGACCTGACCGGTTCTCCTTGTGTCTTATATTTTTTATTTATTTTTTTTTGAAACATGGCTTTCTCCGTTTTCGCCCTTCAGGGTGTGCTCCTTGTGATTCTACACCTGGCAAAAAAAAACTTGGCCCGAAACTGGATTCGAACGTGGAAGTTATGGCCATTAAGATGGGTGCGCGGTGTCTTCGACCCCATCCGGCCAACGCTCCATGACCTATCAGCACCGCAATCGTGCAGACGATAGTTCCGGGGAGGCATATCCTGAGGAAGGCACTGTATCAGAATATACTGGGTGGTAGGAGGTCCCGGATCATGCCGCGACGGTGCCTAGGAGGCGGCACGTTTAGAATGTCGCAAGGAGGACGTTGAATTTGACCTGACCG
Source organism: Paspalum vaginatum (assembly GCA_030272315.1). Lineage (NCBI taxonomy): Eukaryota > Viridiplantae > Streptophyta > Magnoliopsida > Poales > Poaceae > Paspalum > Paspalum vaginatum. The sequence continues at coordinate 48,105,708 of CM059015.1, read as the reverse complement.
GTTCTTCTTGTGTTTTATATTATATATTTTTTTTTTTGAAATGTGGTTTTCTCTGTTTTCACCATTCAGGGTGTGCTCCATGTGATTTTGCACCTGGCAAAAAAAACTTGGCCCGAAGTTGGATCCGGAGGGGGAAGCTATGGCCATTCAGATGGGTGCGCGGTGTCTTCGACCCCATCCGGCCAACTCTCCGGGACCTATCAGCACCGCAATCGTGAAGATGATAGCACCGGGGAGGCCTATCCTGAGGAAGGCACTATGTTGCAACATCCTGGGTGATAGGCAGTCCTGGATCATGCCGCGACAGCGCCGAGGAGGCGGCACATTTAGAATGTCGCAAGGAGGACGATGAATTTGACCTGACCGGTTATTCTTGTGTTTTATATTTTATATTTATTTTTTTTGAAACATGGTTTTCTCCGTTTTCTCCCTTCAGGGTGTGCTCCATGTGATTCTGCACCTGGCAAAAAAAACTTGGCCCGAAGCTGGATGCGGACGGGGAAGTTATGGCCATTCAGATGGGTGCGCGGTGTCTTCGACCCCATCCGGCCAACGCTCCATGACCCATCAGCACCGCAATCGTGAAGATGATAGTACCGGGCAGGCCTATCCTGAGGAAGGCACTGTCTCGGAACATACTGGGTGGTAGGCTGTCCCGGATCAAGCCGCGACTGTGTCGAGGAGGCGGCACATTTAGAATGTAGCAAGGAGGACGTTGAATTTGACCTGACCGGTTATTCTTGTGTTTTATATCTTATTTTTTTTTTGAAATGTTGTTTTCTCTGTTTTCACCATTCAGGGTGTGCTCCATGTGATTCTGCACCTGGCAAAAAAAACTTGGCCCGAAGCTGGATCCGGACGGGGAAGTTATGGCCATTCAGATGGGTGCGCCGTGTCTTCGACCCCATCCGGCCAACTCTCCGGGAACTATCTGCACCGCAATCGAGAAGATGATAGTACCGGGCAGGCCTATCCTGAGGAAGGCACTATCTCGGAACAGACTGGGTGGTTGGCGGTCCCAGATCATGCCGCGAGGGTGCCGAGGAGGCGGCACATTTAGAATGTCACAAGGAGGACGTTGAATTTGACATGACGGGTTCTTCTTGTGTTTTATTTTTATATTTTTTTTAAACGTGGTTTTCTCCGTTTTCGCCCTTCAGGGTGTGCTCCATGTGATTCTGCACCTGGCAAAAAAAACTTGGCCTCAAACTGGATCCGGATGGGGAAGTTATGGCCATTCAGATGGGTGCGTGGTGTCTTCGACCCCATTCGGCCAACTCTCCGGGACCTATCAGCACCGCAATCGTGAAGATGATAGCACCGGGGAGGCCTATCCTGAGGAAGGCGCTGTGTTGGAACATCCTGGGTGATAGGCGGTCCTAGATCATGCCGCGACGGTGCCGAGGAGGCGGCACATTTAGAATGTCGCAAGGAGGACGTTGAATTTGAACTGACCAGTTCTTCTTGTGTTTTATTTTTATATTTATTTTTTTTGAAATGTGGTTTTCTCCATTTTCGCCCTTCAGGGTGTGGTCCATGTGATTTTGCACCTGGCAAAAAAAACTTGGCCTGAAACTGGATCCGGATGGGAAGTTATGGCCATTCAGATGGGTGCGCGGTGTCTTTGACCCCATCCGGCCAACTCTCCGGGAACTATCAGCACCGCAATCGAGAAGATGATAGTACCGGGCAGGCCTATCCTGAGGAAGGCACTGTCTCGGAACATACTGGATGGTTGGCGGTCCCGGATCATGCCGCGATGGTGCCGAGGATGCGGCACATTTAGAATGTCGCAAGGAGGACGATGAATTTGACCTGACCGGTTCTTCTTGTGTTTTATATTTTATATTTTTTTTTTTGAAACATGGTTTTCTCCGTCTTCGCCCTTCAGGGTGTGCTCCATGTGATTCTGCACCTGGCAAAAAAAACTTGGCCCGATGCTGGATCCGGACGGGGAAGTTATGGCCATTCAGATGGGTGCGCGGTGTCTTCGACCCCATCCGGCCAACGCTCCATGACCTATCAGCACCGCAATCGTGAAGATGATAGTACCGGGCAGGCCTATCCTGAGGAAGGCACTGTCTCGGAACATACTGGATGGTTGGCGGTCCCGGATCATGCCGCGATGGTGCCGAGGATGCGGCACATTTAGAATGTCGCAAGGAGGACGATGAATTTGACATGACCGGTTCTTCTTGTGTTTTATATTTTATATTTATTTTTTTTTGAAATGTGGTTTTCTCCGTTTTCGCCCTTCAGGGTGTGCTCCATGTGATTCTGCACCTGGCAAAAAAAACTTGGCCCGAAGCTGGATCCGGACGGGGAAGTTATGGCCATTCAGATGGGTGCGCGGTGTCTTCGACCCCATCCGGCCAACGCTCCATGACCTATCAGCACCGCAATCGAGAAGATGATAGTACCGGGCAGGCCTATCCTGAGGAAGGCACTGTCTTGGAACATACTGGGTGGTTGGCGGTCCCGGATCATGCCACGAGGGTGCCGAGGAGGCGGCACATTTAGAATGTCGCAAGGAGGACGATGAATTTGACCTGACCGGTTCTTCCTGTGTTTTATATTTTATATTTATTTTTTTTTGAAACATGGTTTTCTCCATTTTCTCCCTTCAGGGTGTGCTCCATGTGATTCTGTACCTGGCAAAAAAAACTTGGCCCGACGCTGGATCCGGACGGGGAAGTTATGGCCATTCAGATGGGTGCGCGGTGTCTTCGACCCCATCCGGCCAACGCTCCATGACCTATCAGTACCGCAATCGCGAAGATGATAGTACCGGGCAGGCCTATCCTGAGGAAGGCACTGTCTCGGAACATACTGGGTGGTAGGCTATCCCGGATCATGCCGCGAGGGTGCCGAGGAGGCGGCACATTTAGAATATCACAAGGAGGACGTTGAATTTGACCTGACCGGTTCTTCTTGTGTTTTATATTTTATATTTTTTTTTTGAAATGTGCTTTTCTCCGTTTTCGCCCTTCAGGGTGTGCTCCATGTGATTCTGCACCAGGCAAAAAAAACTTGGCCTCAAACTGGATCCGGATGGGGAAGTTATGGCCATTCAGATGGGTGCGCGGTGTCTTCGACCCCATTCGGCCAACTCTCCGGGACCTATCAGCACCGCAATCGTGAAGATGATAGCACCGGGGAGGCCTATCCTGAGGAAGGCACTGTGTTGGACCATCCTGGGTGATAGGCGGTCCTGGATCAAGCCGCGACGGTGCCGAGCAGGCGGCACATTTAGAATGTCGCAAGGAGGACGTTGAATTCGAACTGACCAGTTCATCTTGTGTTTTATTTTTATATTTATTTTTTTTGAAATGTGGTTTTCTCCGTTTTTGCCCTTCAGGGTGTGCTCCATGTGATTTTGCACCTGGCAAAAAAAACTTGGCCTGAAACTGGATCCGGATGGGGAAGTTATGGCCATTCAGATGGGTGTGCGGTGTCTTCGACCCCATTCGGCCAACTCTCCGGGACCTATCAGCACCGCAATCGTGAAGATGATTACACCAGGGAGGCCTATCCTAAGGAAGGCACTGTGTTGGAACATCCTGGGTGATAGGCGGCCAGATTGGTGCGCGGTGTCTTCGACCCCATCCGGCCAACGCTCCATGACCTATCAGCACCGCAATCGTGAAGATGATAGTTCTGGGGAGGCCTATCATGAGGAAGGCACTGTCGCGGAACATACTGGGTGGTAGGCGGTCCCGGATCTTGCCGCGACGGTGCCGAGGAGGCGGCACATTTAGAATGTCGCAAGAAGGACGTTGAATTTGACCTGACCGGTTCTTCTTGTGTTTTATATTTTATCTTTATTTTTTTTGAAATGTGGTTTTCTCTGTTTTCGACCTTCAGGGTGTGCTCCGTGTGATTCTGCACCTGGCAAAAAAAACTTGGCCCGAAACTGGATCCGGACGGGGAAGTTATGGCCATTCAGATGGGTGCGCGGTGTCTTCGACCCCACCCAGCCAACGCTCCATGACCTATCAGCACCGCAATCGTGAAGATGATAGTTCCGGGGAGGCATATCCTGAGGAAGGCACTATATCAGAACATACTGGGTGGTAGGAGGTCCCGGATCATGCCGCGACGGTGCCTAGGAGGCGGCACATTTAGAATGTCGCAAGGAGGACGTTGAATTTGACCTGACCGGTTCTTCTTGTGTTTTATATTTTATATTTTGTTTTGAAATGTGGTTTTCTCTGTTTTCACCTGTTGAGGGTGTGCTCCTTGTGATTTTGCACCTGGCAAAAAAAGCTTGGCCCGAAGCTGGATCCGGACGGGGAAGTTATGGCCATTCAGATGGGTGCGCGGTGTCTTCGACCCCATCCGGCCAACGCTCCATGACCTATCAGCACCGCAATCGTGTAGATGATAGTACCAGGCAGGCCTATCCTGAGGAAGGCACTGTCTCGGAACATACTATGTGGTAGGCTGTCCCGGATCATGCCGCGAGGGTGCCGAGGAGGCAGCACATTTAGACTGTCACAAGGAGCATTTTGAATTTGACCTGACCGGTTCTTCTTGTGTTTTATTTTTATATTTTTTTTTTGAAACGTGGTTTTCCTCGTCTTTGCCCTTCAGGGTGTGCTCCATGTGATTCTGCACCTGGCAAAAAAAACTTGGCCGGAAACTGGATCCGGATGGGGAAGTTATGGCCATTCAGATGGGTGTGCGGTGTCTTCGACCCCATTCGGCCAACTCTCCGGGACCTATCAGCACCGCAATCGTGAAGATGATTACACCAGGGAGGCCTATCCTAAGGAAGGCACTGTGTTGGAACATCCTGGGTGATAGGCGGCCAGATTGGTGCGCGGTGTCTTCGACCCAATCCGGCCAACGCTCCATGACCTATCAGCACCGCAATCGTGAAGATGATAGTTCCGGGGAGGCCTATCATGAGGAAGGCACTGTCTCGAAACATACTGTGTGGTAGGCGGTCCCGGATCATGCCGCGACGGTGCCGAGTAGGCGGCACATTTAGAATGTCGCAAGAAGGACGTTGAATTTGACCTGACCGGTTCTTCTTGTGTTTTATATTTTATCTTTATTTTTTTTGAAATGTGGTTTTCTTTGTTTCCGACCTTCAGGGTGTGCTCCATGTGATTCTGCACCTGGCAAAAAAAAACTTGGCCCGAAACATGATCCGGACGGGGAAGTTATGGCCATTCAGATGGGTGCGCGGTGTCTTCGACCCCATCCGGCCAACGCTCCATGACCTAGCAGCACCGCAATCGTGAAGATGATAGTTCCGGGGAGGCCTATCATGAGGAAGGCACTGTCTCGAAACATACTGGGTGGTAGCCAGTCCAGGATCATGCCGCGACTGTGCCGAGGAGGTGGCACATTTAGAATGTCGCAAGAAGGACATTGAATTTGACCTGACCGGTTCTTCTTGTGTTTTATATTTTATCTTTATTTTTTTTGAAATGTGGTTTTCTCTATTTTCGCCCTTTAGGGTGTGCTCCATGTGATTCTGCACCTGGCAAAAAAAACTTGGCCCGAAACTTGATCCGGACGGGGAAGTAATGGCCATTCAGACGGGTGCGCGGTGTCTTCGACCCCATCCGGCCAACACTCCATGACCTATCAGCACCACAATCGTGAAGATGATAGTTCCGGGGAGACCTATCATGAGGAAGGCACTGTCTTGGAACATACTGGGTGGTAGGCGGTCCCGGATCGTGCCGCCACGGTGCCGAGGAGGCGGCACATTTAGAATGTCGCAAGAAGGACGTTGAATTTGACCTGACGGGTTCTTCTTGTGTTTTATATTTTATCTTTATTTTTTTTTGAAATGTGGTTTTCTCCGCTTTCGCCCTTCATGGTTTGCTCCATGTGATTCTGCACCTGGCAAAAAAAACTTGGCCCGAAACTGGACCCGGACAGGGAAGATTTGGCCATTCAGATGGGTGCGCGGTGTCTTCGACCCCATCCGGCCAACGCTCCATGACCTATCAGCACTGCAATCATGAAGATGATAGTTCCGGGGAGGCCTATCCGGAGGAAGGCACTGTCTCGGAACATACAAGGTGGTAGGCGGTCCCGGATCATGCCGCGACGGTGCCGAGGAGGCGGCACATTTAGAATGTCGCAAGCAGGACGTTGAATTTGACCTGACCGGTTCTTCTTGTGTTTTATATTTTTTATTTATTTTTTTAAAACATGGTTTACTCCATTTTCGCCCTTCAGGGTGTGCTCCATGTGATTCTGCACCTGCAAAAAAAACTTGGCCAGAAACTGGATCCGCATGGGAAAGTTATGGCCATTCAGATGGGTGCGCGGTGTCTTCGACCCCATCCGGCCAACGCTCCATGACCTAGCAGCACCGCAATCGTGAAGATGATAGTTCCGGGGAGGCCTATCATGAGGAAGGCACTGTCTCGAAATATACTGGGTGGTAGCCAGTCCAGGATCATGCCGCGACTGTGCCGAGGAGGCGGCACATTTAGAATGTCGCAAGAAGGACATTGAATTTGACCTGACCGGTTCTTCTTGTGTTTTATATTTTATCTTTATTTTTTTTGAAATGTGGTTTTCTCTATTTTCGCCCTTTAGGGTGTGCTCCATGTGATTCTGCACCTGGCAAAAAAAACTTGGCCCGAAACTTGATCCGGACGGGGAAGTAATGGCCATTCAGATGGGTGCGCGGTGTCTTCGACCCCATCCGGCCAACCCTCCATGACCTATCAGCACCGCAATCGTGAAGATGATAGTTCCGGGGAGGCCTATCATGAGGAAGGCACTGTCTCGGAACATACTGGGTGGTAGGCGGTCCCAGATCATGCCGCCACGGTGCCGAGGAGGCGGCACATTTAGAATGTCGCAAGAAGGACGTTGAATTTGACCTGACGGGTTCTTCTTGTGTTTTATATTTTATCTTTATTTTTTTTTAAATGTGGTTTTCTCTGCTTTCGCCCTTCATGGTTTGCTCCATGTGATTCTGCACCTGGCAAAAAAAACTTGGCCCGAAACTGGACCCGGACAGGGAAGATTTGGCCATTCAGATGGGTGCGCGGTCTCTTCGACCCCATCCGGCCAACGCTCCATGACCTATCAGCACTGCAATCATGAAGATGATAGTTCCGGGGAGGCCTATCCGGAGGAAGGCACTGTCTCGGAACATACAAGGTGGTAGGCGGTCCCGGATCATGCCGCGACGGTGCCGAGGAGGCGGCACATTTAGAATGTCGCAAGGAGGACGTTGAATTTGACCTGACCGGTTCTTCTTGTGTTTTATATTTTTTATTTATTTTTTTTAAACATGGTTTACTCCATTTTCGCCCTTCAGGGTGTGCTCCATGTGATTCTGCACCTGGCAAAAAAAACTTGGCCAGAAACTGGATACGCATGGGAAAGTTATGGCCATTCAGATGGGTGCGCGGTGTCTTCGACCCCATCCGGCCAACGCTCCATGACCTATCAGCACCGCAATCGTGAAGATGATAGTTCTAGGAGGCCAATCATGAGGATGGCACTGTCTCGGAACATATTGGGAGCTTGGCGGTCCCGGATCATGCCGCGACGGTGCCGAGGAGGCGGCACATTTAGAATGTCGCAAGGAGGACGTTGAATTTGACCTGACCGGTTCTTCTTGTGTTTTATATTTTGTATTTATTTTTTTTGAAACATGGTTTTCTCCATTTTCGCCCTTCAGGGTGTGCTCCATGTGATTCTGCACCTGGCAAAAAAAACTTGGCCAGAAACTGGATCCGGAGGGGGAAGTTATGGCCATTCAGATGGGTGCGCGGTGTCTACGACCCCATCCGGCCAACGCTCCATAACCTATCAGCACCGCAATCGTGAAGATGATAGTTCTAGGGAGGCCTATCATGAGGAAGGCACTGTCTCGGAACATACTGGGTGGTAGGCGGTCCCGGATCATGCCGCGACGGTGCCGAGTAGGCGGCACATTTAGAATGTCGCAAGAAGGACGTTGAATTTGACCTGACCGGTTCTTCTTGTGTTTTATATTTTATCTTTATTTTTTTTGAAATGTGGTTTTCTCCGCTTTCGCCCTTCATGGTTTGCTCCATGTGATTCTGCACCTGGCAAAAAAAACTTGGCCCGAAACTGGACCCAGACAGGGAAGTTTTGGCCATTCAGATGGGTGCGCGGTGTCTTCGACCCCATCCGGCCAACGCTCCATGACCTATCAGCACCACAATCGTGAAGATGATAGTTCTAGGAGGCCTATCATGAGGAAGGTACTGTCTCGGAACATACAGGGTGGTAGGCGGTCCCGGATCATGCCGCGACGGTGCCGAGGAGGCGGCACATTTAGAATGTCGCAAGAAGGACGTTGAATTTGACTTGACCGGTTCTTCTTGTGTTTTATATTTTATATTTATTTTTTTTGAAACATGGTTTTCTCCGTTTTCGCCCTTCAGGGTGTGCTCCATGTGATTCTAAACTTGGCAAAAAAAACTCGGCCCGAAACTGAATCCGGACGGGGAAGTTATGGCCATTCAGATGGGTGCACGGTGTCTTCGACCCCATCCGGCCAACGCTCCATGACCTATCAGCACCGCAATCGTGAAAATGATAGTTCTGGGAGGCCTATCATGAGGAAGGCACTGTCTCGGAACATACTGGGTGGTAGGCGGTCCCGGATCATGCCGCGACGGTGCCGAGGAGGCGGCACATTTAGAATGTCGCAAGGAGGACGTTGAATTTGACCTGACCGGTTCTTCTGGTGTTTTATATTTTGTATTTATTTTTTTTGAAACATGGTTTTCTCCGCTTTCGCCCTTTAGGGTGTGCTCCATGTGATTCTGCACCTGGCAAAAAAAACTTGGCCAGAAACTGGATCCGGATGGGAAAGTTACGGCCATTCAGATGGGAGCGCAGTGTCTTCGACCCCATCCGGCCAATGCTCCATGACCTATCAGCACCGCAATCGTGAAGATGATAGTTCTGGGAGGCCTATCATGAGGAAGGCACTGTCTCGGAACATACTGGGTGGTAGGAGGTCCCAGATCATGCTGCGACGGTGCCGAGTGGGCGGCACATTTAGAATGTCGCAAGAAGGACGTTGAATTTGACTTGACCGGTTCTTCTTGTGTTTGATATTTTATATTTATTTTTTTTTGAAACATGGTTTTCTCCGCTTTCGCCCTTTAGGGTGTGCTCCATGTGATTCTGCACCTGGCAAAAAAAACTTGGCCAGAAACTGGATCCGGATGGGGAAGTTATGGCCATTTAGATGGGTTCGCGGTGTCTGCGACCCCATCCGGCCAGCGCTCCGTGACCTATCAGCACCGCAATCGTGAAGATGATAGTTCTATTGAGGCCTATCATGAGGAAGGCACTGTCTCGGAACATACTGGGTGGTAGGCGGTCCCGGATCATGCTGCGACGGTGCCGAGTAGGCGGCACATTTAGAATGTCGCAAGAAGGACGTTGAATTTGACGTGACCGGTTCTTCTTTTGTTTTATATTTTATATTTATTTTTTTTGAAACATGGTTTTCTCCGTTTTCGCCCTTCAGGTTGTGCTCCATGTGATTCTGCACCTGGCAAAAAAAACTTGGCCCGAAACTGGATCCGGACGGGGAAGTTATGGCCATTCAGATGGGTGCGTGGTGTCTTCGACCCCATCCGGCCAACGCTCCACGACCTATCATCACCGCAATCGTGAAGATGATAGTTCTGGGAAGGCCTATCCTGAGGAAGGCACTCTATCAGAACATACTGGGTGGTAGGCGGTCCCGGATGATGCCGCGATGGTGCCGAGGAGGCGGCACATTTAGAACGTCGCAAGGAGGACGTTGAATTTGACCTGACCGGTTCTTCTTGTGTTTTATATTTTATCTTTATTTTTTTTAAACATGGTTTACTCCATTTTCGCCCTTCAGGGTGTGCTCCATGTGATTCTGCACCTGGCAAAAAAAACTTGGCCAGAAACTGGATCCGCATGGGAAAGTTATGGCCATTCAGATGGGTGCGCGGTGTCTTCGACCCCATCCGGCCAACGCTCCATGACCTATCAGCACCGCAATCGTGAAGATGATAGTTCTAGGAGGCCTATCATGAGGAAGGCACTGTCTCGGAACATATTGGGAGGTAGGCGGTCCCGGATCATGCCGCGACGGTGCCGAGGAGGCGACACATTTAGAATGTCGCAAGGAGGACGTTGAATTTGACCTGATCGGTTCTTCTTGTGTTTTATATTTTGTATTTATTTTTTTTGAAACATGGTTTTCTCCATTTTCGCCCTTCAGGGTGTGCTCCATGTGATTCTGCACCTGGCAAAAAAAACTTGGCCAGAAACTGGATCCGGAGGGGGAAGTTATGGCCATTTAGATGGGTGCGCGGTGTCTACGACCCCATCCGGCCAACGCTCCATGACCTATCAGCACCGCAATCGTGAAGATGATAGTTCTAGGGAGGCCTATCATGAGGAAGGCACTGTCTCGGAACATACTGGGTGGTAGGCGGTCCCGGATCATGCCGCGACGGTGCCGAGTAGGCGGCACATTTAGAATGTCGCAAGAAGGACGTTGAATTTGACCTTGACCGGTTCTTCTTGTGTTTTATATTTTATATTTATTTTTTTTGAAACATGGTTTTCTCCGTTTTCGCCCTTCAGGGTGTGCTCCATGTGATTCTAAACTTGGCAAAAAAAACTCGGCCCGAAACTGAATCCGGACGGGGAAGTTATGGCCATTCAGATGGGTGCACGGTGTCTTCGACCCCGATCCGGCCAACGCTCCATGACCTATCAGCACCGCAATCGTGAAAATGATAGTTCTGGGAGGCCTATCATGAGGAAGTCACTGTCTCGGAACATACTGGGTGGTAGGCGGTCCCGGATGATGCCGCGACGGTGCCGAGGAGGCGGCACATTTAGAATGTCGCAAGGAGGACGTTGAATTTGACCTGACCGGTTCTTCTGGTGTTTTATATTTTGTATTTATTTTTTTTGAAACATGGTTTTCTCCATTTTCGCCCTTCAGGGTGTGCTCCATATTATTCTGCACCTGGCAAAAAAAACTTGGCCAGAAACTGGATCCGGATGGGAAAGTTACGGCCATTCAGATGGGAGCGCAGTGTCTTCGACCCCATCCGGCCAATGCTCCATGACCTATCAGCACCGCAATCGTGAAGATGATAGTTCTGGGAGGCCTATCATGAGGAAGGCACTGTCTCGGAACATACTGGGTGGTAGGAGGTCCCGGATCATGCTGCGACGGTGCCGAGTGGGCGGCACATTTAGAATGTCGCAAGAAGGACGTTGAATTTGACTTGACCGGTTCTTCTTGTGTTTGATATTTTATATTTATTTTTTTTGAAACATGGTTTTCTCCGCTTTCGCCCTTTAGGGTGTGCTCCATGTGATTCTGCACCTGGCAAAAAAAACTTGGCCAGAAACTGGATCCGGATGGGGAAGTTATGGCCATTTAGATGGGTGCGCGGTGTCTGCGACCCCATCCGGCCAACGCTCCGTGACCTATCAGCACCGCAATCGTGAAGATGATAGTTCTATTGAGGCCTATCATGAGGAAGGCACTGTCTCGGAACATAATGGGTGGTAGGCGGTCCCGGATCATGCTGCGACGGTGCCGAGTAGGCGGCACATTTAGAATGTCGCAAGAAGGACGTTGAATTTGACGTGACCGGTTCTTCTTTTGTTTTATATTTTATATTTATTTTTTTTGAAACATGGTTTTCTCCGTTTTCGCCCTTCAGGTTGTGCTCCATGCGATTCTGCACCTGGCAAAAAAAACTTGGCCAGAAACTGGATCCGGACGGGGAAGTTATGGCCATTCAGATGGGTGCGCGGTGTCTTCGACCCCATCCGGCCAACGCTCCATGACCTATCAGCACTGCAATCATGAAGATGATAGTTCCGGGGAGGCCTATCCGGAGGAAGGCACTGTCTCGGAACATACAAGGTGGTAGGCGGTCCCGGATCATGCCGCGACGGTGCCGAGGAGGCGGCACATTTAGAATGTCGCAAGGAGGACGTTGAATTTGACCTGACCGGTTCTTCTTGTGTTTTATATTTTATCTTTATTTTTTTTATAACGTGGTTTTCTCTGTTTTCGCCCTTCAGGGTGTGCTCCATGTGATTCTGCACCTGGCAAAAAAATCTTGGCCAGAAACTGGATCCGGACGGGGAAGTTATGGCCATTCAGATGGGTGCGCGGTGTCTTCGACCCCATCCGGCCAACGCTCCATGACCTATCAGCACCGCAATCGTGAAGATGATAGTTCCCGGGAGGCCTATCATGAGGAAGGCACTGTCTCGGAACATACTGGGTGGTAGGCGGTCCCGGATAATGCCGCGACGGTGCCATGGAGGCGGCACATTTAGAATGTCGCAAGAAGGACGTTGAATTTGACCTGACCGGTTCTTCTTGTGTTTTATATTTCATCTATATTTTTTTTGAAATGGGGTTTTCTCCGTTTTCGCCCTTCAGGGTGTGCTCCATGTGATTCTGCACCTGGCAAAAAAAACTTGGCCCGAAACTGGATCCGGACGGGGAAGTTATGGCCATTCAGATGGGTGCGTGGTGTCTTCGACCCCATCCGGCCAACGCTCCACGACCTATCAGCACCGCAATCGTGAAGATGATAGTTCTGGGAAGGCCTATCCTGAGGAAGGCACTCTATCAGAACATACTGGGTGGTAGGCGGTCCCGGATGATGCCGCGATGGTGCCGAGGAGGCGGCACATTTAGAACGTCGCAAGGAGGACGTTGAATTTGACCTGACCGGTTCTTCTTGTGTTTTATATTTTATCTTTATTTTTTTTATAATGTGGTTTTCTCTGTTTTCGCCCTTCAGGGTGTGCTCCATGTGATTCTGCACCTAGCAAAAAAAACCTGGCCCGAAACTGGATCCGGACGGGGAAGTTATGGCCATTCAGATGGGTGCGCGGTGTCTTCGACCCCATCCGGCCAACGCTCCATGACCTATCAGCACCGCAATCGTGAAGATGATAGTTACGGGGAGGCCTATCCTGAGGAAGGCACTGTCTCGGAACATACTGGGTGGTAGGCGGTCCCGGATCATGCCGCGACGGTGCCGAGGAGGCGGCACATTTAGAATGTCGCAAGGAGGACGTTGAATTTCAACTGACCGGCTCTTTTTGTGTTTTATATTTTATCTTTATTTTTTTTTTGAATTTGGTTTTCTCCGTTTTCGCCCTTCTGGGTGTGCTCCATGTGATTCTGCACCTAGCAAAAAAAACATGGCCTGAAACTGGATCCGGACGGGGAAGTTATGGCCCTTCAGAAGGGTGCACGGTGTCTTCGACCCCTTCCGGCCAACTCTCCAGTGCCTATCAGCACCGCAATCGTGAAGATGTTTGTACCGGGGTGGCCTATCTTGAGGAAGGCACTGTGTCGGAACATCCTGGGTGATAGGCGGTCCCGGATCATGCCGCGACGGTGCCGAGGAGGAGGCACATTTAGAATGTCGCAAGGAGGACGTTGAATTTGACCTGACCGGTTCTTCTTGTGTTTTATATTTTATATTTATTTTTTTGAAAGGTGGTTTTCTCCATTTTCGCCCTTCAGTGTGTGCTCCATGTGATTCTGCACCTGGCAAAAAAAACTTGGCCCAAAACTGTATCCGGACCGATAAGTTATGACCATTCAGATGGGTGCGCGGTGTCTTCAACCCCATCCGGCCAACGCTCCATGACCTATCAGCACCGCAATCATGAAGATGATAGTTCCAAGGAGGCCTATCATGAGGAAGGCACTGTCTCGGAACATACTAGGTGGTAGGCGGTCCCGGATCATGCTGCGACGGTGCCGAGGAGGTGGCACATTTAGAATGTCGCAAGGAGGACGTTGAATTTGACCTGACCGGTTCTTCTTGGGTTTTATATTTTTTTTTTTTTTGAAATGTGGTTTTCTCCATTTTCCCCCTTCAGGCTGTGCTCCATGTGATTCTCCACCTGGCATAAAAAACTTGGCCCGAAACTGGATCCAGACGGGGAAGTTATGGCCATTCAGATGGGTGCGCGGTGTCTTCGACCCCATGCGGCCAACTCTCCAGGACCTATCAGCACCGCAATCGTGAAGATGATAGTTCCGGGGAGGCCTATCCTGAGGAAGGCGGTCCCGGATCATGCCGCGACGGTGCCGAGGAGGCGGCACATTTAGAATGTCGGAAGGAGGACGTTGAATTTGACCTGACCGGTTCTTCTTGTGTTTTATATTTTATCGTTATTTTTTTTGAAATATGGTTTTCTCTGTTTTCGCCCTTCACAGTGTGCTCCATGTGATTCTGGACCTAGCAAAAAAAACTTGGCCTGAAACTGGATCCGGACGGGGAAGTTTTGGCCACTTCAGATGGGTGCACGTTGTCTTCGACCCCATCCTGAGGAAGGCACTGTCTCGGAACATCCTGGGTGGTACGCGGTCCCGGATCATGCCGCGACGGTGCCGAGGAGGCGGCACTGTTAGAATGTCGCAAGGAGGACATTGAATTTGACCTCACCGGTTCTTCTTGGGTTTTATATTTTATATTTATTTATTTTTTTGAAATGTGGTTGTCTCCATTTTCGCCATTTAGGGTGTGGCCCATGTGATTCTGCTCCTGGCAAAAAAAACTTAGCCCAAATCTAGATCCGGACGGGGAAGTTATGCCCATTCAGATGGGTGCGCGGTGTCTTCGACCCCATCTGCCGAATGCTCCGGGAACTCTCAGTACCGCAATCGTGAAGATGATAGTACCGGGCAGGCCTATCCTGAGGAAGGCACTATCTCGGAACATACAGGGTGGTAGGCGGTCCCGGATCATGCTGCGACGGTGCCGAGGAGGCGGCACATATAGAATGTCGCAAGGAGGACGTTGAATTTGACCTGATAGGTTCTTCTTGTGTTTTATATTTTATCTTTTTTTTTGAAATGTGGTTTTCTCCGTTTTCGCCCTTCAGGGTGTGTTCCATGTGATTCTGCACCTGGCATAAAAAACTTGGCCCGAAACTGGATCCGGACGGGGAAGTTATGGCCATTCAGATGGGTGCGCGGTGTCTTCGACCCCATGCGGCCAACTCTCCGGGACCTACCAGCACCGCAATCGTAAAGATGATAGTACTGGGGAGGCTATCCTGAGGAAGGCACTGTGTCGGAACATCCTGGGTGATAGGCGGTTTCAGATCATGCCACGACGGTGCCGAGGATTCTGCACAGGTTAGAATGTCGCAAGCAGGACGTTGGTTTTGACCTGACCGGTTCTTCTTGGGTTTTATATTTCATATTTATTTTTTTGAAATGTGGTTTTCTCTGTTTTCCCCCTTCAGGGTGTGCTCCATGTGATTCTGCAACTGGCAAAAAAACTTGGTCCGAAACTGAATCCAGACGGGGAAGTTATGGCCATTCAGATGGGTGCGCGGTGTCTTCGACCCCATCTGCCGAACGCTCCTGGGAACTCTCAGTACCGCAATCGTGAAGATGATAGTACCGGGCAGGCCTATCCTAAGGAAGGCACTATCTCGGAACATACAGGGTGGTAGGCGGTCCCGGATCATGCCGCGACGGTGCCGAGGAGGCGGCACATTTAGAATGTCGCAAGGAGGACGTTGAATTTCACCTGACATGTTCTTCTTGTGTTTTATATTTTATCTTTTTTTTGAAATGTGGTTTTCTCCGTTTTCGCCCTTCAGGGTGTGGTCCATGTGATTCTGCACCTAGCATAAAAAACTTGGCCCGAAACTGGATCCGGACGAGGAAGTTATGGCCATTCAGATGGGTGTGCGGTGTCTTCGACCCCATGCGGCCAACTCTCCGGGACCTATTAGCACCGCAATCGTAAAGATGATAGTACTGGGGAGGCTATCCTGAGGAAGGCACTGTGTCAGAACATCCTGGGTGATAGGCGGTTTCAGATCATGCCGCGACGGTGCCGAGGATTCGGCACTGTTAGAGTGTTGCAAGCAGGACGTTGGATTTGACCTGACCGGTTCTTCTTGGGTTTTATATTTTATATTTATTTTTTTGAAATGTGGTTTTCTGTGTTTTCCCCCTTCAGGGTGTGCTCCGTGTGATTATGCAACTGGCAAAAAAAACTTGGTCCAAAACTGGATCCGGACGGGGAAGTTATGGCCATTCAGATGGGTGCGCGGTGTCTTCGACCCCATCTGCCGAACGCTCCGGGAAGTATCATCACCGCAATCGTGATGATGATAGTACTGGGCAGGCCTATCCTAAGGAAGGCACTATCTCGGAACATACTGGGTGGTAGGTGATCCCGGATGATGCCGCGATGGTGCCGAGGAGGCGGCACGTTTAGAATGTCGCAAGGAGGACGTTGAATTTGACCTGACAGGTTCTTCTTGTGTTTGATATTTTATCTTTTTTTTTGAAATGTGGTTTTCTCCATTTTCGCCCTTCAGGGTGTGCTCCATGTGATTCTGCACCTAGCATAAAGAACTTGGCCCGAAACTGGATCCGGACGGGAATGTTATGGTCATTCAGATGGGTGCGCGGTGTCTTCGACCCCATCCGGCCAACGCTCCATGACCTATCAGCACCGCAATCGTGAAGATGATAGTACCGGGCAGGCCTATCCTGAGGAAGGCACTATCTCAGAACATCCTGGGTGGTAGACGGTCCCGGATCATGCTGCGACTGTGCCGAGGAGGCGGCACATTTAGAATGTCGCAAGGATGACGTTGAATTTATCCTGACCGGTTCTTCTTGTGTTTTATATTTTGTATTAGAACAATTAGCTCATAAGGACAGCCATTGTATAACCATTCATCAATGGATGCAGCTTCCCAAATTGGGTAAAAATGCAATCCGATCGCCGCAGAAGTAGGAATAATAGCACCAGAGATAATATTGTTTCCATAGAGTAAAGAACCAGAAACAGGCTCACGAATACCATCGATATCTACTGGTGGAGGCAGCGATGAAGACGATAATAAATACGGAAGTTGCACTCAATAAGGTAGGGATCATCAAAACACCGAACCATCCAATGTAAAGACAGTTTTCGGTGCTAGTTATCCAGTTGCAGAAGCGACCCCACCGGCTTGTACTTTCGCGTCTCTCTAAAATTGCAGTCATGGTAAGATCTTGGTTTGTTCAAATTGCAATGAACTCCCAAGCACACGTATTAACTAGAAAGAAAATAGATAATAGAAGGCTTGTTATTTAACAGTATAACATAGTCTATATACCAATGTCAACCAAGCCAGCCCCAACGATTGGATTTTCATATAACTTCATTTATCAATTCCAAAAATTTGGATTGGACATGAAGTGAGTAAAAATTCAATACTCAAACTGCTCTTTTCTATTTTCCATATGGGTTGCCCGGGACTCGAACCCGGAACTAGTCGGATGGAGTAGATAATTCTTCCTTATTATAATAGAAAAAACCCCTCCCCAAATCGTGCTTGCACTTTTGATTGCACACGACTTTCCCTATGTAGAAATAGCTAATTTCTATTCCGAAGAAGAAGTCCACTAATTTTTGGAATTAGTAAAGTGATTCGCCTACTATGGAACATTTCAGAATGGAAAATGTGCAAGTTTTATCTTGATATCGGTCTTTTCTAGTTTATTAGTTTTGTCTAATGATTAATTAAGAATAAGAGGATTCACCAGGTCGTTGATACGGATAATATCTAAATACCAAATACACTCACTGTGTGATCCATGGAAAGAAAAGTGAGTTGTTTTGGTGAACATCAAAGAAAAAACTTGCTCTTCTTCCGTAAAAAATTCTTCTAAAAATACCGAACCCAATCGTTGCATAAAAGTTCGTACCATACTTTTTTGTTTACGAGCTAAAGTTCTAGCACATGAAAGTCGAAGTATATATTTTAGTCGATACAAAGTCTGTTTTTTCGAAGATCCACTATGATAATGAAAAAGATTTCTACATATCCGACCAAAATGATCAATAATATCCCAATCTGATAAATCGGTCCAAACGGGTTTACTAATAGGATGGCCCAATCTAGTACAAAATCGAGCTTTTGATAAGGATCCAATGAGGGGAGTAGCAGGGACTATGGCATCGAATTTTTTCATCCGAGTATCTATTAGAAAAAAATTCTCTAGCATTTGATTCCTTACTAACAAAGTATTTATTGGTACACTAGAATGGTACCCCAGAAAATCGAAGCAAGAGTTTATTAATTGGTTTAGACGGATCTTTTGTGGTCGAGTCCAAAAAGAAAAAAAATATTGCGAGAAATTGACAAGGTAAGATTTCCATTTCTTCTTCAAAAGTGGAGTGCCTTTTGATGCAAGAATAGCCTTTCCTTGATATCGAACATAATGCATAAGAGGATCCATAAAAAACCATAGGGTTTTCCGAAAAAACCCTGGGTACATTACACCAAAATGTTCAATTTTCCCAGAAAAGTGGATTCGTTCCAAAAAGGTTCCAGAAGATGTTAATCGTAAGCAAGAAGATTGTTTATGAAGAAACAACAAGAAAAATTCATATTATGATACATAAGAGTTATATAGGAATCGAAATAGTCTTTTATTTTCTTTTTTCAAAAGAAAAATCGATTTCATTGATGTAATAAGACTATTCCAATTCGAATAATAGTTGAGAGAGAATTGCAATAAATGCAAAGACGGAACATCTTTAATCTGGTATTCAAGGAGTTGAACCAGGATTTCTAAATGGATAGGATAGGGTATTTCTATATGTGATAGATAATGTAAATGCAAAAATTTGTCTTCTAAAAATGGAAATATTGAATGAATAGATTGTAAATTTTGAAACGTTGGTATTTCTTTTTCTTCCTGACAAGATAGTTGCCCTAGCGAAAGTGGGATCTCTACAACGATCGCAAACCCCTCAGATAGAATCTGAGAATAAAACTTAGAATAAAAATAATTGCTGTGATCCAACAATCGATCCTGGTTAGGATGATTAACCGAATTAATCCAAAAATTCTGCTGATACATTCGAATAATTAAACGTTTCACAAGTAGTGAACTAAATTTCTTGTTATTACAACCAAAAATCTCCGCAGGTTCGAAACCATTTAATCCATAATCATGGGCAAATGCATAAATATATTCCGAAAAGGGAAGTGGGTAGACAAAGTATTGTTGACCAGATTTCTGTTTTTCTGAATACCCTTCGAATTTTTCCATTTGTATTTCTACTTGAATTAGAGAAAAAAAGCATTTCTCGGTTTATCAAATTATGATACATAGTGCAATATGGTCAGAACAAGGTGTTGCATAATATAAACCCTGGAAAGAAAGGGAGTCTAATCCATAGATCTTTTTTCGCTCCTTTTCTATCTAATTAGTTTATGTTTGTTCTAATTACAAAATAAACAAGAACTAATCCTTTATTTTTGCTGGCCAATCGCTCTTTTGAATTTGGAATACAGTCTCTTTATCAATATACTATTTCTTTTACACATTCAATTCATAACATCCCTTTTCAATCGATAATCAAAAATAATTAGGATTTCTAAAAAAAAGTAAAGGGTCCACTCATAGCAAAACCTAACCTTTTCCCGCATCACGCAATAATCCATTTTTAACGTCTAAGTAGATTGGGGAATCCTTCCAATTGAGAAGTTAATCTCGTTGCTTTTTATTTTACCAGAATTAGAGACAGTCTCTATCCATTTATTCACTAGACCCAGAAAATCGGAATTTTTTATTAAAAAAAAAGAAATTAATTTTATTACGACATGCTATTTTTTCCATTCATTACCTTTGAGGATCAGTCGTGGTCTTCTAGACTCTACCAAGAGTCTGGGCGAATTTGTTGCTTCATCCAAATGTGTAAAAGATCATAGTCGCACTTAAAAGCCGAGTACTCTACCATTGAGTTAGCAACCCGGATAAAATAGGATATCTTAGATACAATCGAAATCCAAAAATCGATGGAATTACACCGGACACTCCTGTTAAAACATTGAATTAGCAAGACATCAAAAGAAAGATTTATCACCCATTAACAACACTCAAATACCAAAATGAACAGATGCGGTTAAATTTCACTAAGGGTAAAAAAGGGGGCCCAATTACAATGGCAAAATTGTCATTTTTTTGGCAATTTTGATTTCTTTAAATCAAAAAATCTTGTATGCTTGTATGAGAGTATATGCAAGGGGAGCAACCCTATCATTTGAGCGAAGTTGTAGACCGAAATACCTAATATGGAGTGACGATAAAGAGGCCCATCTATCTACAAATTCTAGATGTTCAATAGACCTTTGTCAATGGAAATACAATGCAATTAGATACGAAAAGGAAATAAAATAAGGACTTTTGTTGGATTGGCACGACATAAATGCAGCAAGAAAAATAGGACTAAGAAAGAGGCAAATTGTGTCTAAATAATTAAGGGGTACTAGCGACCCTCTCCTACTTTTTTATTCATTTAATTCTTCAACTTAACTCAAAGTTATTTTTTTATCTTTACAGAATTCTGCGTTCCTTAAAATATCATAAACTGTTCTTGTAGGTTGAGCCCCCTTTTCAAGAAAATATAGAATAGCTGGAACATTTAAACAAGTTTGATCTTTATCGGATCATAAAAACCTACTTTTCAAAGATCTCTTCCTTCTCTTCGAGATCGAACATCAATTGCAATGATTCGATAGATAGCTTATTGGGATAGATGTAGATAAACAACCCCCCCTAGAAACGTATAGGAGGTTTTCTCCTCATACGGCTCGAGAAAATGATTCGAATTTCTGTCTATAATACATGTAGATACAAATTGGATTATGACTTGCATTAATTCCCTGAAAGAAAAGAAAAAAATTTGCATTTATACTCATGACTCAAGTTGGCTAATTTTTACTGACGGACTTCAAAAGAAAAACCCTTCGAAATTTTTTGAGTCGTCTCTAAACTCTTTTCTTTATCTCATCTCGAACAAATTGACTTTTATTCCTTATTCTGATCTAATTCTATTGTTGAGACAGTTGAAAATCGTGTTTACTTGTTCCAGAATCATTTATCTTTGATTTGCAAAATCCTTGGGTTTAGACATTACTTAGGGAACTCCTATTCTTTTTTCTTTCAAAAGAGTAGCAACATACCCTTTCTTTTTTCTTATTTCCTTCGATAAAGCATTTCACTCTTCTATAGAAATTTCACTCTTCTATAGAAATCAAATATGAACCATGGATTCAGATAAACTTTTAATCGAAAAAGTTTCTCCAATCTTCCAAAATTGGACTTTTTTGTTATTTTAACCTTTTGATTTCTATATTAAGGATAGACTGACAAAGTTGACCAAATTTATTAGTTTTCACTAACCCTAGATTCTTTCCCTTGATAAAAAAGAAATTTTGTCCTCTTGAGCTCCATCGTGTACTATTTACTTACATTACAAACGACCCAGCGCAAATTCGGTTCAGGACGAATAGAACAGACTATGTCGAGCCAAGAGCATTTTCATTACTATGGAAAATGATGGATAGAAAAATCCACAATCGATCATGTCCTTTTGTCCTCTCGAGCTCCATCGTGTACTATTTACTTACATTACAAACAACCCAGCGCAAATTCGGTTCAGGACGAATAGAACAGACTATGTCGAGCCAAGAGCATTTTCATTACTATGGAAAATGATGGATAGCAAAATCCACAATCGATCATGTCCTTCAAGTCGCACGTTGCTTTCTACCACATCGTTTTAAACGAAGTTTTACCATAACATTCCTCTAATTTCATTGCAAAATGGTATCGAGAATTGATCCAATATGGATGGAATCATGAATAGTCATTGCTTTTGTATACTAATTCAAACTATCTATGGAGAAATATGGATAAAAGAAACTAAGTATTTTTCGGGGAACACTCTACAAAGATCCAATTTATTTAAACCCATATTCTATCATATGAATGAAACATAGTTCGAAAAAGAGGAATAAAATAGTTTGCTTAAAATTTATTTATTATTGAATTTCCATTCTCAACAAAGAACTCAAGATGATCAATTCTGAAATGACAAGGATCGACTCTTCCCCAACAAATAAACTATCAACCTCCAAAAAAGTTGAATTAATGAAATTAATTAATTAATATATAGTTTTCTGTAACAAAAACAATTAACTATTAACCAAATAAGCCAATGAATAACCAAATAAGCTATGCCAATGAAAAGATTGGTAGTTTTTGGGTAGTTTTAAAATTCTCATACTTCTTCGACTCGAATTTTGTAAAGTAAAATTAGGGTCTTTGCTTTTACTTAATAGCATTATAGCATTCTTTCTTTTACCTAAAAGAAAGAACTCAAAATCAAAAATAAGAAAAGTAAAGTACGATTTTTTTAATCCATTCTATCCAACGAACAGTTCTTACATTAACCTTACCAAAATGAAAATGGATCATTCTGGATATTTAAAGAATCACAGATCGAGATCGTTTTGGCTTAACCAAAGAAGGATCCTTCTTTTTTACTAATAATACAACAAAAATCTATCTCTATCATAAAGGGATAGGTCTCATTTTATATACAGTGTTTTACCTCATTAATAATTTTTTTTCAATCAATTCGAAAGTCGAGTAGACAGAATATATGAATTTCTCTCTAATCCTCGCATTCCATTGATTTATAAATGGATATTTGCAAATCGGATAATACCTAAAATAGAAAAATAGAGTCCCTATCCGTAGAATGGAAACCCTTTTCTTTTTTCTCCCGCCGACCTTGGTCAAAAGTTTTAAGGCCTGTGCTGAAACAAAAAACATCCTACTCTTTAATCTGGCCATGAAACATAGAATTAGGATACCCCCTTTTTTTTACTTACTTTAGTTCTTTAGTTTGGTGAAAATAAATAAGGGGATACTTCTTTTCTTTGATATTGGGTGTCAAATGTATCGTGTAAGAATTCCCACTTCATAGATATGGAGCATAAAGTTTATCTAAGAAGTTCCAATTTCTAAACACATATTCAAAACACATATTGAGTAATGAGTAGTAGGGGCATATCCTGAATGTGCCTGATAGACAAAAAATTTTCAGGAAAATAAAATAAAGATATTAAATTTGACTGGACTTGACACTTTAGTTTTAGTTTTCTGAGAAAGAAAATGAATGCTTAGAAATGCATCTAATCTATGAGTTCATTAAGAGATAATTATTTTCCTTAATAAACTTTTGTGTCGCACAGGGCACAATACGATTCTATCTTTCGCTTCATCAGAAAAAATCTGGGACGGAAGGATTCGAACCTCCGAGTAACGGGACCAAAACCCGCTGCCTTACCACTTGGCCACGCCCCATTTCATTTCATTTTATGCGACACTAATAAACATTATTATTTTTATATAATATTCGTCAATCCCACTTCAACTACCTAAAAAAGGAGACATATTTTCTTGCTAGGATGCTAGACAAGCGGATAATATAGAATCCAAAAAAAGCATTGATCATTACATGGAATTCTATTAAGATATTATATGAAAGTCGAATTTCTTCCATTCTCATTTGAGAATGCGAACACAAGGAGGTATTTTGCGTTTTGGAAAGTCCGAAGAAAAAAGGATTTTGAATCCACCTTTTCTTTTGCTTTTTCCCTTAGAAAAATAACTCAATCAAAATTCAATTATCTACTCTACAAGAATGAAATGCTTGTTATGCCTAATATACTTAGTTTAACCTGTATCTGTTTTAATTCTGTTCTTTATCCGACTAGCTTTTTCTTCGCCAAATTACCCGAAGCTTATGCCATTTTCAACCCAATCGTGGATGTTATGCCTGTCATACCTGTACTCTTTTTTCTATTAGCGTTTGTTTGGCAAGCAGCTGTAAGTTTTCGATGAAATCTTTACTATTCTGTCTGCCAAATTGAATGATGTATTGATTCCAAAAAAATTCAAAAAATGGATAAAATCTGAGAAGTCTTATATTATGAACTTTCGATTCTAAAATTCAAATTCTTTTCCATTGAATGTATAGCTGCAGCAATAAATTTGGATCAGCCTTTCTATCCCCTGCGCCTACGTTGAGCAGGTACCTTTAGGTACCCACACATCACCTAAACTAATTTTTGATATTGATAAGATTGCTTATTATAAAGCAATTCTTACAAATTTTTTTAGAATTGATTTTTGCATTTTTAGGTGTCAAAATAAACAAAACCCATCCTAGTGGATCTGTGTGGTAAGAAAAAATGGGTAATCTATTCCTTAACAAAAAAAATCTTGGAGATTATGTAATGCTTACTCTCAAACTTTTTGTTTATACAGTAGTGATATTCTTTGTTGCCCTCTTTATGTTTGGATTCTTATCTAATGACCCAGGACGTAATCCTGGGCGTGAGGAGTAAAAATCCAAAATGTTTGGGAATTTTTTCTTACAAATTGGATTTATTTCGTACATTTATCTATGAGAAAATCCTGGGGTCAGAATTCCTTACAATTTGAAAGTCCCAAATGATCCGAGGGGGCGAAAAGAGAGGGATTCGAACCCTCGGTACAAAACAAATTGTACAATGGATTAGCAATCCGCCGCTTTAGTCCACTCAGCCATCTCTCCCCGTTCCAAATCAAAAGGTTTTCGTGATATGACAGAGGCAAGAAATAACGATAGTGTACAAAAATTATATTGCCAATTCCATTTTAATTATATTCTTTTTCCTTAATATTAATAAAAAAATAAGAAAATTCTTGTTTTTTCTTTCCAAAATTCGATATAGGCTGAGAGACAATCAGATAAATTTTCTCTTCAGCGGGCAGTTCCATATAGGATTTGTTAGAATAAAACAAGCAGGTTATAATTTTTTTTTATTATTTATCCACAAAGAAGGTTCTTATCAAACCCATAATAAAATTGGAAAGAAAGATAAAGTAAGTAGACTTGACCCCTTGAATGATGCCTCTATCCGCTATTCTGATATATAAATTCGATGTGGATGAGATTGGTGTATAAGCGAATTTTTTGTATTTCCTTAGACTTAGATCGCGCAAGGCAAGAATTTTTCGCTATTTACGATTTCATATTCTTGTTACTAGACATTCTATAGGAATAAGAAGAAATCGCAACTCTTTTCCGTTACACATAAAAAGGGTTTCAAAAGTCCATTTTTCTTTTCAATATCGTTCTTTTTTTTCTGAATCCTATTTTTGTTCTTCCACCCATGCAATAGAGAGCAAATGAGAAAAGAGGGGTTATGTTTCTCTTAAAAGATAGGCTTTGAATTGAAATAGGAACCATGTAATAATGCTGAATTCAAATGTTTATTTCTTTATTTCTTGTTTTATTTCTATAGTATAAGAAAATTTAATTGAATGAAATTCGTGGATTTACCACGACCTTGGTTGTGACTCCATAGATAAAAATGCTAAATTTCTATCTTCGAAACCTTTGAAAAAGGGCATTGAACGAGAAAAAAGTTGTCCACAGATAATCAAACTATCGTATGCCCTGGAAGTAATATGAGATGCTCGGAAATGGTTGAAGTAATTGAATAGGAGGATCACTATGACTATAGCCCTTGGTAGAGTTACTAAAGAAGAAAAGGATCTATTTGATATTATGGACGACTGGTTACGAAGGGACAGTTTTGTTTTTGTAGGATGGTCCGGCCTATTGCTCTTTCCTTGTGCTTATTTTGCTTTGGGGGGGTTGGTTTATAGGGACTACTTTTGTAACTTCTTGGTATACACATGGATTGGCTAGTTCCTATTTGGAAGGTTGCAATTTCTGAACCGCGGCTGGTTTCCACCCCTGCCAATAGTTTAGCACACTCTTTGTTGCTACTTTGGGGCCCGGAAGCACAGGGAGATTTTACTCGTTGGTGTCAATTAGGGGGTCTGTGGACTTTTGTCGCTCTCCATGGGACTTTTGCGCTAATAGGTTTCAAGTTACGTAAATTTGAACTTGCTCGGTCTGTTCAATTGCGGCCTTATAATGCAATTTCATTCTCTGGTCCAACCGCTGTTTTTGTTTCCGTATTCCTTATTTATTCACCGGGACAATCTGGTTGGTTCTTTGCACCGAGTTTTGGCGTAGCAGCTATATTTCGATTCATCCTTTTCTTCCAAGGATTTCATAATTGGACGTTGAACCCATTTCATATGATGGGAGTTGCCGGAGTATTAGGCGCAGCTCTACTATGCGCTATCCATGGGGCTACCGTAGAAAACACTCTATTCGAAGATGGTGATGGTGCAAATACCTTCCGCGCTTTTAACCCAACTCAAGCTGAAGAAACTTATTCAATGGTCACTGCTAACCGCTTTTGGTCCCAAATCTTTGGTGTTGCTTTTTCCAATAAACGTTGGTTACATTTCTTTATGCTATTTGTACCCATCACTGGTTTATGGATGAGTGCTATTGGCGTAGTTGGCCTGGCTCTGAACCTACGTGCTTAATACTTCGTTTCCCAGGAAATCCGTGCAGCGGAAGATCCTGAATTTGAGACTTTCTACACCAAAAATATTCTTTTAAACGAGGGTATTCGTGCGTGGATGGCAGCTCAAGGTCAGCCTCATGAACATCTTATATTCCCTGAGGAGGTTCTACCACGTGGAAACGCTCTTTAATGGAACTTTCGTTTTAGCTGGTCGTGACCAAGAAACCACCGGCTTTGCTTGGTGGGCTGGGAATGCCAGACTTATCAATTTGTCCGGTAAACTGCTTGGAGCTCATGTAGCCCATGCCAGATTAATCGTATTCTGGGCCGGAGCAGTGAACCTATTTGAAGTGGGCCATTTCGTACCAGAAAAGCCCATGTATGAACAAGGGTTGATTTTACTTCCGCACTTAGCTACTCTGGGTTGGGGAGTAGGGCCGGGGGGAGAAGTTCTAGATACTTTTGCTTACTTTGTATCCAGAGTACTTCACCTAATTTCCACCGTAGTCTTACGCTTCGGTGGCATTTATCACGCACTTCTGGGACCCGAGACTCTTGAAGAATCTTTTCCATTCTTTGGTTATGTATGGAAAGATAGAAATAAAATGACGACAATTTTGGGTATTCACTTAATTTTGTTAGGCCTAGGCGCTTTTCTTCTAGTACTCAAGGCTCTTTATTTTGGCGGCGTATACGATACCTGGGCCCCGGGGGGGATGTAAGAAAAATTACCAATTTGACCCTTAGCCCTGGTGTTATATTTGGTTATTTACTAAAATCCCCTTTTGGGGAAGAAGGGTGGATTGTTAGTGTGGATGATTTAGAAGATATAATTGGGGGACATGTATGGTTGGGTTCCATTTGTGTACTTGGTGGAATTTGGCATATCTTAACCAAACCCTTTGCATGGGCTCGCCGTGCATTTGTATGGTCTGGCGAAGCTTAATTGTCTTATAGTTTAGGTGCTTTATCCGTTTTTGGTTTTATAGCTTGTTGTTTTGTCTAGTTCAATAATACGGCTTATCCAAGTGAGTTTTATGGACCCACTGGGCCAGAAGCTTCTCAAGCTCAAGCATTTACTTTTCTAGTTAGAGACCAGCGTCTTGGAGCTAATGTAGGGTCCGCCCAAGGACCGATGGGTTTAGGTAAATATCTA
Source organism: Paspalum vaginatum (assembly GCA_030272315.1). Lineage (NCBI taxonomy): Eukaryota > Viridiplantae > Streptophyta > Magnoliopsida > Poales > Poaceae > Paspalum > Paspalum vaginatum. Next base: position 48,078,275 of record CM059015.1, on the reverse strand, counting down.
ATGCGTTCCCCAACAAGAGAGGTTATTTTTGGAGGGGAAACTATGCGTTTTTTGGACCTTCGTGCTCTGTGGTTAGAACCTCTAAGGGCCCCCAACGGTTTGGACTTGAGTAGGTTGAGAAAAGACATCCAACCTTGGCAAGAACGACGTTCGGTTGAATATATGACCCATGCTCCTTTAGGCTCCTTAAATTCCGTGGTTGGCGTAGCTACCGAGATCAATGCAGTTAATTATGTCTTTCCTAGAAGTTGGTTAGCGACCTTCCATTTTGTTCTAGGAATCTTCTTTTTTGTGGGCCATTTGTGGCATGCAGGAAGAGCCCGAGCTGCTGCAGCAGGCTTTGAAAAGGGAATTGATCGTGATTTGGAACCCGTTCTTTACATGACCCCTCTTAACTAAGATTTTTTTATTTATACCAGTTCTACTTTTTTTCTGTTCTGGCTCAGTTATTCCATCTAGCCGAGCCATTCATGCTTTTGTATGAAAGAATGATATAAGGGGACAAAAAAATGAAAAACATAGAAAGAAACAAATGGATTCAATAAACAAAAGGAGAGAGAGGGATTCGAACCCTCGATAGTTCCTAGAACTATACCGGTTTTCAAGACCGGAGCTATCAACCACTCAGCCATCTCTCCACAGCCCAATCCCTATTTTATTCCTACAAATAGAACATAGCTATATGAAATGATCCACTAACTCCTAGAAACATCTCAGATACAAGTCTACTTTCGATATATCTCTGTATACTGTATACACGGATAGAGAATCCGATATATCCGTTTGTGAAATAGACGCTAAATCCCCTCCCCTCAACTCCATATCCAAATAAAACTGGTAAGGAAAATTTTTTAAAAGAAGAATCGATGGATTCATGATTAAACCCCTCCTACTTATTGTATTTTCATACAATTTTGATTAAGTGAGGGATCAAATAGAAATATGTAGTCAACTTTATTTGAAGGTAGTTTGGAGGATTCTAAATATGACTATTGCTTTCCAATTAGCTGTTTTTGCATTAATTGCGACTTCCACAGTCTTAGTAATTAGTGTACCCCTTGTATTTGCTTCTCCTGATGGTTGGTCAAATAATAAAAACGTTGTATTTTCTGGTACATCATTATGGATTGGATTAGTCTTTCTGGTAGCTATTCTGAATTCTCTCATTTCTTGAATTTGTTTAGTATTTAGTAGCCCGATACAAAACAAAATAAATAAAAAGAAAGGCCCTTTTTCGAAAAAATTCGGATTTTTATACACATTAAAATGCTATTTTGGTTCCTAATTATTACCTCTTCTCTTTCATTATTATGAAATTCTATTGCCATTAGAATATTGATTGACAGACAATTAATAAAAAGAAAACTCTAATAGAAAATGAAACGGTCGACCCACACATAGACAGTCGACCTAGGTGGATATATCCTATAAAATATAGGCCGTAGCGGGCGTAGTTGAATGTAGCGAGTGTGGTTTAGTGGTAAAACATCTCCTTGCCAAGGAGAAGATACGGGTTCGATTCCCGTCGTTCGCCACCTTAATTTAGTAAGGTACTATGATAAAAAATTAAGTCTAGTTAACTACTAGACTGCTTCGATTTAATTAATATTAAATTAATTAGTTGTTAGTCTAGTACTGTACCCCTTCCTATCTTATCCTTCCTTTGCACCCGACTCAAAAAAAAAGGTTGGATATAGCCCTCTACCATATCTATACAAATAGATAGTCCATTTATACGGACTGTTAAGTGCGGAGACGGGAATCGAACCCGTGACCTCAAGGTTATGAGCCTCGTGAGCTACCAAACTGCTCTACTCCGCTCTGTAGGGCCAAAAATAGGTGGACGAAAAAGGTTGAATACAAGTCTATACCATGTCTAGACAAACAAATAGAATAGTCTTTTTATACAGAATGGAGCGGGTAGCGGGAATAGAACCCGCATCGTTAGCTTGGAAGGCTAGGGGTTATAGTCGACGTTGGTTGATTATTTTTAACGTCTCTAATTCAAGACCGAACATGAAATTTTGATTTCATTCGGCTCCTTTATGGATATTCTCACCGCTTAACATCTATGTCAGCTTTTCTGTCTGAATGGAACCAAAGCTCTCTGCTTTCTAGATGATCCCTATAGAATAGGAGATAGAAATTGTCCTAAATTAAATATCTATCTAATCTACTTACTTCGTTCCCTAATTTCATTCAAGAGATCCTGAGGAGAAGAATTGGGTTTCCGCCGAGCTCAAACAATATACTGATGGTTCTAGTAAACCAAAACCCTCATTTTTTAGCTATTGGAAATAAACTTTTTGTATCTTCATCCATAGATCCTTTACTCATATTTAAAAAATCAGAATACTTAATCCAATGCAAAATTATGCTTCGCGACTCCGTACTCATAATCGAATTTGTATGTTGGATGCAAATTCAATTATTCTTTGGATACTAATCGCGAGAATGTATATTCTTCCTCAATATGCTATTGAGAGGAAAAGGATTAAACCATTTATAAGAACTAGAGTTTTAATCGGAATATGAATATAAAAAAACTTAAGGATGCCTTCAGTATATCATTTCAAATTCAGTTATTAATAGAACGAATCACACTTTTACCACTAAACTATACCCGCTACATGTAGATTATGATACCAACGCTACCCTTTGTCAAGGGTAGCCATTTGAGAAGGAGGCTAATTCCACCGTATCAAATCAACCAGAGAAATTTCGTGGGTGTGGGCGGTTGGTACTTCAATCGCGGGCCTTTACTTTAGGATTTAGATAGCCCCTCTCTAGTCTGTAAAATACATCTCTTCTTACCATGCCAAGAGCATATGAACCAAATGTATCCATTTCGATTAGGATATATTCTACGGTTATGACTACAAGGATCATTATTTGTGAGGACGCAATTGTGCCAGACTGTTGTAAGGAATAGTTTTATTATTCCTACAATATAAACTAAGAGATATAGGGGGCAGTACAGTCCCCATAATTCCTTTTCTTCCTTTTCTTTTTTGTTCAGAATTGAACAAAGAAATTGGGAAATATGTTTTCTTCCTCCACTTATCATGAAGTCTGAGCCATAGGGAAGGAGTGAGATGACTTTAAAAAATTCATCATGGACTTCCTCATGAAAATTGACATCAGAGTCCTCTAATGAGGATTCCTCAAACTCTTCATAAAGAGGATCCGGAAAGTCTCTGGTTAGCGGATCCTCCCCATTTACTAATTTTCTCTCCTCTTTTCCACTCAATTCTAGTTTATTGGATTCTTGTTTAAAAGAATCAAAGAAGATGAATAGAACTAAGAACATATAAAAAAGAGCATAGAGGCCCATTACCAAACATTCCTCCTAAGAATCATATTGAGTATCTGTTCCCTTCCTTTTCACCCTAGGATCGAAAATCTAGAATCCTCCTCTCGAGCCGTATGAGGAGAAAACCTTGAACCTGGAGGAGTTAGGTATGTAGGATATGCTTTTTATTTTTTGTTGGGCGGCAGTAGTATAATTTTTATACTTTGCAGTATAAATTCGACTGCCAACTTTTTTTAGAATCAAATTGTTGACAAAACTCCAACATAGTTTGTTCCAAATCCACTAGAATCCTTGTAGAATAGTCAAGTACCCCATTTCCAAGGGGTGTACCTGTTGAAAATCGTTTCAACAAATCCGTCCAAAACTTTTTAAGAAAAATGAAAAAGTTTTGAACTCGAAAGTTTTTCCAAAAGATGCCCGCTAAAAATTGTTTCAATCTCTCACCAAAACAGATAAGAAGTATATCACTGAAAATTAATACCCAGCCATATGGGTATATGAAGAGAGCAAATTCCTTTATACCCCGCCTAGAGGAAATAAAACATAAATGGAGAAAGTTCTCATCATCAGATCAGCCAATAAAAGAAAAAAGTCCCTAATTCTGCAGAACATTCTGAGCACGTGAAAAGTGAATAGCCTAAATATAAAAAAACAAAGTCTATCATTTTTTTAACAGCAGTTCTTATTGCCCCTTTAGCCGTTTTGGCCCATTGTTGTGTCCGATTCAACAATTGATACATATTTGTTCTCCTCTTAAACAAAAAAAAAATAGAACTTCCGGGCTTTGGTTTGGTGAATCGTACGAGATAGTGTTTACATACCTATGAACTTACCCTCTTCAAGTGTATCCAATAGATATAAAAAAAATCTCTACATATATCTCTCTATATACATTTAATATATACATTATGCAGTAGACCCATAATGGGAAATGAAAGTGGCTAATTTTTGAATAAAAAGCCCTTTTAACTCAGTGGTAGAGTAATGCCATGGTAAGGCATAAGTCATCGGTTCAAATCTGATAAAGGGCTTTTCACTTAGTGGTAGAATAATGCCTTGGTAAGACGGAAATCATCGGTTCGAATCCGATAAAGTAATTTTCTACTAAATTCATTCTTTTTTTTTCTTTTTTCTTAATATCTCCATTTTTTCTTGAATTTTATGTTTTAGTTTAGTGCAAGATGCCCACATTTTTTGTCTGAACACTAAACGAAGTACAGAGTTTAAAAAAAGAAATAAAATTGGACTCTTTTTCCTGTTAGAGCAATCAAATCAATACCTGTACTGAACTAATCTAGACTCCTTTTTATTAATCTATTCTTATTCTATACCCTTTAATTTAAACGAATTTACTTAAAAAGTAGGGGATGATCCTTGAATTAACCTAACAATCAACTAAAAAAAATGCTATGAAAGCATAACAGAAAAGTAGTAAAGACTCTTAACTTTTATCTAGTTATACTCTTCGAGTATATTGACAATTCAAAAAAACTGCTCATACTATCATTATAGTATAATGACGAGTGGTTGTATATAGTGCTATCGTCTAGTGATGCCCCCATCGTCTAGTGGTTCAGGACATCTCTCTTTCAAGGAGGCAGCGGGGATTCGACTTCCCCTGGGGGTAGGGAGTATTATAAAAAAAGGATAATCATAGATTATCAAAAAGCCTAGAATAAATTCTTCCTGGGTCGATGCCCGAGCGGTTAATGGGGATGGACTGTAAATTCGTTGACGATACGTCTATGCTGGTTCAAATCTAGCTCGGCCCAAAAATCTAGGGCTTCATTAATATGAACTAAATCCATTTTTTTTCTTCTCTTCCATAAAAAATAATGTCTGATCCATAGAAATAAAGGATAAACAAAAATGGGCAAATTTCTTTCTAATCCATATCTCTCTGATTCTTTCTCTTACAAAGAAAAGACAAAGAAAAGAGTTTTTCTTATGGAAAGGCGTATTCTCGTTTATTTTTAGGGATAAAAAATAGCGGCATACTTGTTATGCCACTCGCACTATACCCACATATCCTATGTGGGTATGTAGTATATGATTCGTCTATTTATTAGAGCACGACAGACGAATCGAATCTTCTTATGGTTCTATTATTTAAAAATAGGCATGCCATACACCCCGCAGGGATTGTAGTTCAATTGGTCAGAGCACCGCCCTGTCAAGGCGGAAGCTGCGGTTTCGAGCCCCGTCAGTCCCGAACTAGGGTTGAATGAATGGACAAATTAATCTTTCCTTTTTTCATGGAAATTTTTGATGAAAAAAAGGAGGGGAGGCAGGAGGCAAGATCAAATATCCATGGGGCACCCTTACTTCACTTTTCTTATTTCGTATTTCTCAGTAAAAAGAGAGCCGTATAGGAATTTTTTTTTCATTACTTACGGTTGCAGTTGATAAGGAAAGGCATACATATCATACCTGGATTAGTATAATTTAGGATATTACTCTATTTTTATGATGATACCGCCCTCATCTTAACTTCCTATTCGACTCTTATGAAATCGAGTACCGGTATTTTACCGGAATCCATACATAAAATGTATTCGTTTATTGTTGTTTATTGTTAGAGAATGCATTTCATCTAATTAGTTCCTTTTTGGGGGTTAAAACACACCCCTTCCATTTTCTAGTTCCAACTTTGTTTGTGTATGTTCAATGAATAATTGGAAAGAATCCACCTCACTCTCACTCCATTTGCCGAATCCTTTTTTTATGGATCCGCTCTCATCTTTAGACCCCAAAAAGCAGCTATTGATAGTAACCTAATAAAATAAAAACTAAGCAAACAATATTTTTCCTAAATTAAAATATGCGATCCTTTTTGTTTAAATTCCTCTTTTCTCCATCTCATTTTGACTTCTACTGCTTATTTGGATGTCTATGTGACCCATAGAAAGATGGTCATATAATACATACATACCTAATTGTATGTATAACTATAAGAAAAAGGAAGGGAAATTTGATAAGATAAGAAAGATTTTTGGTTATACATATAGAAAAGCAAAAGTGGAAAAGAATGAAAAAGAGAATAGAGGGGGTTTCGAATCCAATCACAAAACCGATGCACTTTTGTCTTAGTATGGATAAGGGATCTCCCTATGTTATATTATTCCACTATCAACCATGAATTGATTTGATAGATCCAATATTCATAATATTGAATTGATTCCATATTATCAGAATGCAGGTCCTCCCCTTGAATTTATGGGATACCCCTTTTTCCTCTCCATGGGATTACATCCCGAGTTATTGTGAAAAAAAATAAAGAGGTTATGGAAGTCAATATTCTTGCATTTATTGCTACTGCATTGTTCATTCTAGTTCCTACTGCCTTTTTACTTATTATTTATGTAAAAACAGCCAGCCAAAATCCAAGTCTTAAAAGAAAGGATCTGGTTGGAATCATAAAGTGTGGTAGAAAGAACTACATATAGTTCTTTCTACCACACTTTCCATTCTTTCTATATATATTATCTTGAATCTACATAGAATCAATTAGTAGATTGAAATAGTAGTCTAATTCCACTTCTTTTTTCACTACATCCACTTAATTTCAATCAAGTCAAAATCAAAAAAATCGAAGACAATTCTTCATTGAAAGAATCCATGGAGGGCGAGAAAAATAATATGAGAATAGACTATTATAGTAAAAGAAAAAAGTAAAAGGAAAAAACCTACGAATCATTCATGCTTAAAAATAGCGCGAGATCCTTCAAAAAAAACATAAAAGATTTTCTAAGAATAAGAAAATAGTATAAATGGAAAATGTGCAATATGTTGTGAATAGCGTCGTGTAAGAAAGTCTAATTTTCTTATGTATAGAACTTTCTTTTTACTCGCCACTTCTAGTAGAATAGAAATTCTGAATTACTATAATCACCCTTTCTATTCTATTATACTGGAATAGAACATAGTTACTGGAATAGAACATAGTAGAATAGAACGACTCTTTCTTACTTTATTAAAAGAGTTTCTTACAAGAGTGAAACAAAACAAAAGAAAGAGAGAAAAAATAAAGTTTGGTAAAATTATTAATTAATACAAAATGATCAATTAAAGAAAAGAGTTGATACTACAATTCGACTACTCAATCAATTAGTAGTATCCCTAGAGTCCACTCCTCCCCCATACTACTAGCGAAAGAGAAAATGTAAAGACCACCATTAAAGCAGCCCAAGCGAGACTTACTATATCCATGTAAATTATGTCTCCTATTTCTATGAAGGAATTCTTGTACTATAGATCAATAATCATAGTGGAATTAAGGGTACAGAGTCAAAAGTCCATTCTATTCTGCCCTAAGACTATGGACGAATCCGTTAAAGGAATTTACTCCTAACAAATTCTTATATGATTTCTGGTAGAATTGGAGAGCATTAAGTATAAATATGATACGGAGCCCTTTTCCTAAAAAAAGGGGATGTCCTGAATGGAAGACGCGGGAATAGAGAGATTTTTTCTTTCGTTTGTTACCTTTTTTTAATATAAGCAAAGGACATAAGAATATACCATAAAATTAGGATAGATAAATATTTATTGGATACCTACCTTACCCATGTTTATTTTTGACCTAAACCGCCCGCCCCGCTTTCTATCTTTCTATGAAAGAGTAAGGGGGCCTTATCCACAACCCCGAAATGGATTTTTGATCAGCCTATTCAATCTAATTCTTGACAGAATCAGTAACCTTTACTATAGTGTATGTAGGTAGCATAAGATGTACGAAGTGTATGTAGTAAGATGCACGATAAATAAAATGTATGATAATTAGGAAGTTTTTATATTTCTTCGTGAAGTCCCTTCTTCAATCTTAGATTGAAAAAAGACTACCCCTTAAGGACCTTTGGACACGAGGATTTCTGACATCTTAGTCTCTTTTCAATTCTCGAATCGAATCAATTTAAATTAATAAAAGAATAAGGAAATGCCACCTCATCCCTATTGGTAGCCGTTTGGGCCACTGCCGACAAAACAAACCATAGTTTGAGGATAGAACTGTGGTATGGATTCTCAAAATCCAGTACCGCCAAACCTAGTTACTCTCGTGCCCCAACTTATGGGAGGTACGAATTTGTAGAGTTTGATCGGTACTATAATCCTAAGTAATCCTAAGTATTTTATTCATCAGGCGGCACGCAGATTTGAACTGGGGGCAAAGGATTTGCAGTCCCCTGCCTTACCACTTGGCCATGCCACCAAAAAATCCGATCAAAAATCGAGAAAAGAACAAGTATTCATCCACATTTTTTTCCTAAAACCCTTTTTTTCTTTTATCTTGAATCTAATTCTACTTGCTTTTTTCTAATCTTTTTCAAAAAGAAAAAAAGATTTCTGCTTTTTTTGGATCCAGTTTCGCTTATTCTCCTTGATGGATTCCATCTTAAAACACATATTGCTAACACTAGAAAACTTCCCTTTTCTTTCTATTCTATTGAGATGACAAAGGAGAAAAGGTGGATTTCCAGTCGCAGGCTGTAAAATTCAGAACAAATTAGAACCATTAACTATAATTCACATTTTTTTTTGAATTGCAGTAGTGAACAACTCTTAAAAACGACTCTTAAATCGGTATTCTCCCCCCCATTATTTTTAATGGCATAATAAAATGGAATAAATGTTTCCCTAATCTGTATATAGGGAAACTCTAGGTCCGAACAGCATTATTATCTATGGATCCCCCATATGTACATATCCCTATGGGGAATCGTGCTTTAATTTTTCATTGCATTAAATATCTTGACTAAAAAAAGAGAGAATTTTCTCTGATATAGATTATGGTCTTCTTTTCTTGGCCCACCTAAGTGCAATTACGATAAAAGAAAGGATATGTAGATAGGTGGATAACTAGATTGGCAAGTACTTAAAAAATAAAGTACTTACTTTACTTTATTTATTTTAGAATTCTACAAGGAAATCCTTTATTTTCCAGCAATTCTACTACTACGAATACGAAACAAAAAAGAACCTTCAAATTCTTTTTGAATTTGAAACTAAGCGTGCTATTCTAAATCGAACTAAAGTCAAACTTTCTAGTGCTTATAAATTATTATGGCTTTATCCCTTTCATAGAAAGGAGATAAAACGAGAAATCTTTGCTATCCAATCTTTTTATTAAAATATCATAAAGTTTAAGTGGCAGGATTTTTTTCTAGGACTGTTTTATCAATTCATTTTTATTCCATTTCTACCCTTGCTAAATTCAAACTTTCGTCGAAATCGTCTCTATTCATATGTATGAAATACATATATGAAATAGAAATATGTATGTGGAGTTCCCTAGAATTTCATGTGATTCAATAAACAGAATATAGATTCCATGATTGCTAGATTGATCCGTAGGGATTGATGAAGAGTGAGCTGATAATGGAATTTTTCTACGATAAATAGGAAACTTAAGATTAAAATGCTCCGGAATAGAAATGACGGAATGTCCACAATACCCGGATTTAGTCAGATCCAATTCGAGGGGATTTTTGGGATTCATTAATCAAGGCTTGGCAGAAGAACTTGAGAAGTTTCCAACAATTAAAGATCCAGATCACGAAATAGCATTTCAATTATTTGCAAAAGGATATCAATTGCTAGAACCCTCGATAAAAGAAAGGGATGCTATGTATGAATCACTCACCTATTCTTCCGAATTATATGTATCCGCGAGATTAATATTTGGTTTCGATGTGCAAAAGCAAACCATTTCTATTGGAAACATTCCTATAATGAATTCCTTAGGAACCTTTATAATAAACGGAATATACCGAATTGTGATCAATCAAATATTGCTAAGTCTTGGTATTTACTACCGCTCGGAATTAGACCATAAGGGAATTTCTATATACACCGGGACTATAATATCAGATTGGGGAGGAAGGTCGGAATTAGCAATTGATAAAAAAGAAAGGATATGGGCTCGCGTAAGTAGAAAACAAAAGATATCTATTTTAGTTCTATCATCAGCTATGGGTTCAAATCTAAGAGAAATTTTAGATAATGTTTCCTATCCCGAAATTTTCTTGTCTTTCCCGAATGCTAAGGAGAAGAAGAGGATTAAGTCAAAAGAAAAAGCGATTTTGGAGTTCTATCAACAATTTGCTTGTGTAGGAGGGGACCTAGTATTTTCGGAGTCCTTATGCGAGGAATTACAAAAGAAATTTTTTCAACAAAAATGTGAATTAGGAAGAGTTGGTCGACGAAATATGAATCGGAGACTGAGTCTTGATATCCCTCAGAACAATACATTCCTGTTACCATGAGATGTGTTGGCCGCTACGGATCATTTGATTGGAATGAAATTTGGAACGGGTATACTTGACGATGACGATATGAATCACTTGAAAAATAAACGTATTCGTTCGGTTGCGGATCTGTTACAAGATCAATTCAGACTGGCTCTTGGCTGTTTACAACATGCAGTTCAAAAAACTATCCGTAGAGTATTCATACGTCAATCGAAACCGACTCCACAAACTTTGGTAACTCCAACTGCAACTTCGATTTTATTAATAACTACTTATGAGACCTTTTTTGGCACATACCCCTTATCTCAAGTTTTTGATCAAACCAATCCATTGACACAAACGGTTCATGGGCAAAAAGTGAGTTGTTTGGGTCCTAGAGGATTGACGGGGAGAACTGCAAGTTTTCGGAGCTGAGATATTCATCCGAGTCGCTATGGGTCTATTTGTCCAATTGACACGTCCGAAGGAATCAATGTTGGACTTACCGGATCGTTAGCTATTCATGCGAGAATTGATCACTGGTGGGGATCTATAGAGAGTCCGTTTTATGAAATATCTGAGAAAGCAAAAGAAAAAAAAGAGAAACAGGTAGTTTATTTATCACCAAATAGAGATGAATATTATATGATAGCAGCAGGAAATTCTTTGTCATTGAATCAGGGTATTCAGGAAGAACAGGTTGATCCAGCTAGATACCGTCAAGAATTCCTGACTATTGCATGGGAACAGATTCATGTTAGAAGTATTTTTCCTTTCCAATATTTTTCTATTGGAGGTTCTCTCATTCCTTTTATTGAGCATAATGATGCGAATCGGGCTTTAATAAGTTCTAATATGCAGCGCCAAGCAGTTCCACTTTCTCGGTCTGAGAAGTGCATTGTTGGAACTGGATTGGAACGCCAAACAGCTCTAGATTCGAGGGTTTCCGTTATAGCCGAACGCGAGGGAAAGATCATTTCTAGTGATAGTCACAAGATCCTTTTATCAAGTAGTGGGAAGACTATAAGTATTCCATTAGTTGTCCATCGGCGCTCTAACAAAAATACTTGTATGCACCAAAAACCTCGGGTTCCACAGGGTAAATCCATTAAAAAAGGGCAAATTTTAGTGGAGGGAGCAGCTACAGTTGGGGGGGAACTTGCTTTAGGAAAAAACGTTTTAGTAGCTTATATGCCCTGGGAGGGTTACAATTTTGAAGAAGCAGTACTAATTAGCGAACGTTTAGTATATGAGGATATTTATACTTCTTTTCACATCCAAAAATATGAAATTCAGACGGATACGACAAGCCAAGGCTCCGCTGAAAAAATCACTAAAGAAATACCACATCTGGAAGAACATTTACTCCGCAATTTGAACAGAAATGGAATTGTGAGGATGGGATCCTGGGTGGAAACTAGCGATATTTTAGTAGGTAAATTAACGCCTCTGATAGCGAGCGAATCATCGTATATCGCGGAAGTTGGATTATTACGGGCTATTTTTGGTCTTAAGGTATCCACTTCAAAAGAAACTTCTCTCAAACTACCTATAGGTGGAAGAGGGCGCGTTATCGATGTGAAATGGATCCAGAGGGACCCCCTTGACATAATGGTTCTTTTATATATTTTACAGAAACGTGAAATCAAAGTTGGGGATAAAATAGCCGGAAGACACAGGAATAAGGGGATCATTTCCAAAATTTTGCCTTGGCAAGATATGCCCTATTTGCAAGATGGAACACCTATTGATATGGTCTTCAATCCCTTGGGAGTACCCTCACAAATGAATGTGGGACAAATATTTGAAAGCTCGCTCGGATTAGCAGGGGATCTGCTAAAGAAACATTATAGAATAGCACCCTTTGATGAGAGATATGAGCAAGAGGTTTCAAGAAAACTTGTGTTTTCAGAATTATATGAAGCCGGTAAACAAATAAAAAATCCATGGGTATTTGAACCCGAGTACCCAGGAAAAAGCAGAATATTTGATGGAAGAACAGGAGATCCCTTCGAACAGCCTGTTCTAATAGGGAAGTCCTATATCTTAAAATTAATTCATCAAGTTGATGAGAAAATTCATGGACGTTCTACCGGGCCCTACTCACTTGTTACCCAACAACCCGTTAGAGGAAGAGCCAAGCAAGGGGGACAACGAGTAGGAGAAATGGAAGTTTGGGCTTTAGAAGGATTTGGTATTGCTCATATTTTACAAGAGATACTTACTTATAAATCTGATCATCTTATAGCTCGCCAAGAAATACTTAATGCTACGATCTGGGGAAAAAGAGTGCCTAATCACGAGGATCCTCCAGAATCTTTTTGAGTGCTTGTTCGAGAACTACGATCTTTGGCTCTAGAACTGAACCACTTCCTTGTATCTGAGAAGAACTTCTAGGTTAATAGGGAGGATGTTTGATGGGAATAAATATAAATTATTTTCTTATTTCTATTTTATGATTGACCAATATAAACATAAACAACTTCAAATTGGACTCGTTTCCCCTCAACAAATAAAGGCTTGGGCTAAAAAAATCCTACCTAATGGGGAAGTCGTTAGCGAAGTCACAAGGCCCTCCACTTTTCATTATAAAACCGATAAACCTGAAAAAGATGGATTGTTTTGTGAAAGAATCTTTGGACCCATAAAAAGCGGAATTTGTGCTTGTGGAAATTCTCGAGCGAGCATAGCTGAAAATGAAGATGAAAGATTTTGCCAAAAATGCGGGGTAGAATTTGTTGATTCTCGGATACGAAGATATCAAATGGGATACATCAAACTGGCATGTCCAATGACTCATGTGTGGTATTTGAAAGGTCTTCCTAGTTATATCGCGAATCTTTTAGATAAACCCCTTAAGAAATTGGAGGGCCTAGTATATGGCGATTTCTCTTTTGCTAGGCCCTACGCTAAAAAACCTACTTTCTTACGATTACGGGATTTATTCGAAGAAGAAATTTCATCCTGTAACCACAGTATTTCTCCCTTTTTTTCTACCCCAAGCTTTGCCACATTTCGAAATCGGGAAATTGCGACAGGAGCAGGTGCTATTAGGGAACAATTAGCGGATTTGGATTTGCGAATTATTATAGAGAATTCTTTGGTTGAATGGACGGAATTAGAAGACGAGGGGTATAGTGGAGATGAATGGGAAGATAGAAAACGACGAATAAGAAAAGTTTTTTTGATTAGACGCATGCAATTGGCGAAACATTTTATTCAAACAAATGTAGAACTAGAATGGATGGTTTTGTGCTTATTACCGGTTCTTCCTCCCGAATTGAGACCCATTGTTTATAGGTCTGGGGATAAAGTAGTGACTTCGGATATTAATGAACTTTATAAGAGAGTTATCCGTCGGAACAACAACCTTGCCTATTTATTAAAAAGAAGTGAATTAGCACCAGCAGATTTAATAATGTGCCAGGAAAAATTGGTACAAGAAGCCGTGGATACATTTCTTGATAGTGGGTCCCACAGGCAACCGACGAGGGATGATCACAATAAAGTATAAAAATCACTTTCAGATGTAATTGAGGGTAAAGAGGGGAGGTTTCACGAGACTCTGCTTGGGAAATGGGTCGATTACTCGGGGCGTTCTGTCATTGTTGTGGGTCCTTCGCTTTCATTACATCAATGTGGATTACCTCTAGAGATAGCAATAAAGCTTTTTCAGCTATTTGTAATTCTCGATTTAATCACGAAACGTGCTACTTCTAATGTCAGGATTGCTAAAAGGAAAATTTGGGAAAAGGAACCCATTGTATGGGAAATACTTCAAGAAGTTATGTGGGGACATCCTATACTGTTGAACAAAGCACCTACCCTGCATAGATTAGGCATACAAGCCTTCCAACCCACTTTAGTAGAGGGGCGTACTATTTGTTTACATCCATTAGTGTGTAAGGGTTTCAATGCGGACGTTGATGGGGATTAAATGGCTGTTCATCTACCTTTATCCTTGGAAGCTCAAGCAGAAGCCCATTTACTTATGTTTTCTCATATGAATCTCCTGTCTCCCGCTATTGGAGATCCTATTTGCGTGCCAACCCAAGACATGCTTATCGGACTTTATGTATTAACGATTGGAAACCGTCGAGGTATTTGTGCAAATAGATATAATAGTTGCGTAAACTCTCCAAATAAAAAAGTAAACTACAATAATAACAATTATTATAAGTATACGAAAGATAAAGAACCCCATTTTTCTAGTTCCTATGATGCACTGGGAGCTTATAAACAGAAACGAATCGGTTTAAACAGCCCCTTGTGGCTCCGATGGAAACTAGATCAACGTATCGTTGGGTCAAGAGAAGTTCCGATTGAAGTTCAATATGAATCTTTTGGGACTTATCATGAGATTTATGCCCACTATCTAGTAGTGGGAAATAGAAAAAAGAAATCCGTTCTATATACATTCGAACCACTCTTGGTCATATTTCTTTTTATAGAGAAATAGAGGAAGCCATACAAGGATTTAGTCAGGCCTATTCATATACTATCTAAACAAGGAAGTTAGATTCGGCGATGCTCCTTTCGGGGGGCATTCCGATTTTGCTAGTACCATCTTTTTTTGCCGCGCAAATCCAGATTGAGATTGGGGAAAGGGAGTAAATTAAGTTTTCGAATCACTGACTCAGGCCCATTGTCGAATCCTACTCAGCCAAAAAAAAGGGAGTACTTATGTATGGCGGAACGGGCCAACTTGGTCTTTCATAATAAAGAGATAGACGGAACTGCGATGAAACGACTTATTAGCACATTAATAGATCATTTCAGAATGGGATATACATCCCATATACTGGATCAAATAAAGACTCTGGGCTTCCATCAAGCCACTACTACATCGATTTCTTTAGGAATCAAGGATCTTTTAACAATACCCTCTAAAGGATGGTTAGTCCAAGACACAGAACAACAAAGTTTTCTTTTGGAGAAACACTATTATTATGGGGCTGTACATGCAGTAGCAAAATTACGCCAATCCGTTGAGATATGGTATGCTACAAGTGAATATTTGAAACAATAAATGAATTCTAATTTTCGAATAATGGATCCTTCTAATCCAGTCTATCTATTGTCTTTTTCAGGAGCCAGAGGAAATGCATCTTAGGTACACCAATTAGTAGGTATGAGAGGGTTAATGGCGGATCCTCAAGGACAAATGATTGATTTACCTATTCAAAGCGATTTACGTGAGGGACTTTCTTTGACAGAATATATAATTTCCTGCTATGGAGCCCAAAAAGGGGTTGTAGATACTGTTGTACGAACAGCGGATGCTGGCTATCTTACACGTAGACTTGTTGAAGTAGTTCAACATATTATTGTGCGTAGAAGAGATTGTGGTACTATCAGAGGTATTTCTGTGAGTCCTCAAAATGGGATGACGGAAAAACTTTTTGTCCAAACACTAATTGATCGTGTATTAGCAGACGATATATATATTGGTTCACGATGCATTGCTGCTCGAAACCAAGATATTGGAATTGGATTAGTCGATCGATTCATAACTGCCTTTCGAACACAACCGTTTCGAGCACAACCAATATATATTACAACCCCCTTTACTTGCCGAAGCACATCTTGGATCTGCCAATTATGTTATGGGCAGAGTCCCACTCATGGTGATCCGGTCGAATTGGGAGAAGCTGTAGGTATTATTGCGGGTCAATCAATTGGGGAGCCAGCGACTCAACTAACATTAAGAACTTTTCATACTGGGGGAGTATTCACAGGGGGTACTGCCGACCTTGTACGATCCCCCTCAAATGGAAAAATCCAATTCAATGAGGATTTGGTTCACCCCACACGTACCCGTCATGGGCAGCCTGCTTTTCTATGCCATATAGACTTGCATGTAACTATTCAAAGTCAGGATATTCTACATAGTGTTAATATTCCGTTAAAAAGCTTAATTCTAGTGCAAAATGATCAATATGTAGAATCCGAACAAGTAATTGCAGGAGATTCGTGCTGGAACATCCACTTTGCATTTTAAAGAAAAGGTACAAAAGCATATTTATTCCGAATCAGCCGGGGAAATGCACTAGAGTACTGATGTTTACCATGCGCCCGAATATCAATATGGTAATCTTCGTCGATTACCAAAAACAAGCCATTTATGGATATTGTCAGTAAGTATGTAGAGATCCAGTATAGCATCTTTTTCACTCCACAAGGATCGAGATCAAATGAATACTTATTATTTTTCTATTGATGGAAGATATATCTTTGACCTCTCAATGGCTAATGATCAAGTAAGCCATAGACTGTTGGATACTTTTGGTAAAAAAGATAGGGAAATTATAAATTATTTAACGCCAAATCGAATCGTGTCCAACGGTCATTGGAATATTGTCTACCCTTCCATTCTTCAAGATAATTCGGATTTGTTGGCGAAAAAGCGAAGAAATAGGTTCGTCATTCCATTACAATATCATCAAGAACAAGAGAAAAAGCTAATATCCTGTTTGGGTATTTCAATTGAAATACCCTTTATGGGTGTTTTACGTAGAAATACTATTTTTGCTTATTTTAATGATCCACGATACAGAAAAGATAAAAGGGGTTCAGGAATTGTTAAATTTAGATATAGGACCCTAGAGGAAGAATATCGGACCCAAGAGGAAGAATATTGGACCCAAGAGGAAGAATATCGGACCCGAGAGGAAGAGTATAGGACTCGAGAGGAAGACTCAGAGGATGAATATGAGAGCCCAGAGAACGAATATAGGACCCGAGAGGGAGATGGCGAATATGAAATCCTAGAAGACGAATATAGGACTCTAGAGGACGAATATGAAACCCTAGAAGATGAATATGGGATCCTAGACGGCGAATATAGGACTCTAGAGAAAGACTCAGAGGAAGAATACGGGAGCCCAGAGAACGAATATAAGACCCGAGAGGACGAATATGGAAGTCTAGAGGAAGACTCAGAAGAAGAATATGGGAGCTCTGAAGATGGCTCAGAGAAGGAATATGGGACTTTAGAGGAAGACTCAGAAGACGAATATGGGAGCCCGGAGGAAGATTCTATCTTAAAGAAAGAGGGTTTTATTGAGCATTAAGGAATAAAAGAATTTAGTCTAAAATACCAAAAAGAAGTAGATCCGTTTTTTTCATTCTTCAAGAACTGCATATCTTGCCGAGATCCTCATCCCTAATGGTACTTGACAATAGTATTATTGGAGTCGATACACAACTCACAAAAAATACAAGAAGTCGACTAGGTGGATTGGTCCGAGTGAAGAGAAAAAAAAGCCATACGGAACTCAAAATCTTTTCCGGAGATATTCATTTTCCTGAAGAGGCGGATAAGATATTAGGTGGCAGTTTGATACCACCAGAAAGAGAAAAAAAGGATTCTAAGGAATCAAAAAAAAAGGAAAAATTGGGTTTATGTTCAACGGAAAAAAATTCTCAAAAGCAAGGAAAAGTATTTTGTTTTGGTTCGACATGCAGTCGCATATGAAATGGACGAAGGGAGAAATTTAGCAACACTTTTCCCGTGGGATCTCCTACAAGAAGAGGATAATCTCCAACTTCGACTTGTAAATTTTATTTCTCATGAAAATAGCAAGTTAACTCAAAGAATTTATCACACGAATAGTCAATTCGTTCGAACTTGCTTAGTAGTGAATTGGGAACAAGAAGAAAAAGAGGGGGCTCGTGCTTCTCTTCTTGAGGTAAGAACAACTGATCTGATTTGCAATTTGCTAAGAATTGAGTTAGTCAAGTCTACTATTTCAGTCTACACGAAGAAGGTATGATAGGACAAGTGTAGGAGTGATTCCCACTAATTGGTTAGATCGCAACAATACCAATTCCTTTTATTCCGAGGCGAAGATTCAATCACTTAGCCAACATCAAGAAGCTATTGGCACCTTGTTGAATCGAAATAAAGAATATGCATCTTTGATGATTTTGTTGGCATCCAACTGTTCTCAAATTGGTTTATTCAAGAATTCGAAATATCCCAATGCGGTAAAAGAATCGAATCCTAGAATTCCTATTCGAGAGATTTTTGGGCTCTTAGGCGCTATTGTACCTAGTATATCGAATTTGTCTTCATCTTACTATTTATTAACGCATAATCAGATCTTGTTAAAAAAATACTTGTTCCTTGACAATTTGAAACAGACCTTCCAAGTACTTCAAGGACTTAAATACTCTTTAATAGACGAAAATAAAAGGATTTCGAATTTCGACAGTAACATCATCTTGGAGCCATTCCATTTGAATTGGCACTCTCTCCATCGTGACTCATGGGAAGAGACATCGCCAATAATTCACCTTGGACAATTTATTTGTAAAAATGTATGTCTATTTAAATCGCGCATAAAAAAATCTGGTCAAATTTTCATTGTTAATATGGACTCCTTTGTTCTAAGACCAGGTAAGCCTTATTTGGTCACTATAGGAGCAACAGTTCATGGTCATTATGGAAAAATCCTTTACAAAGGTGATAGGTTAGTTACGTTTATATATGAAAAATCGAGATCTAGTGATATAACGCAAGGTCTTCCAAAAGTGGAACAAATCTTCGAAGCGCGTTCAATTGATTCACTATCGCCGAATCTCGAAAGGAGAATTGAGGATTGGAATGAACGTATACCAAGAATTCTTGGGGTTCCCTGGGGATTCTTGATTGGAGCTGAGCTAACAATAGCCCAAAGTCGTATCTCTTTGGTTAATAAGATCCAAAAGGTTTATCGATCCCAAGGGGTACAGATCCATAATAGACATATAGAAATTATTATACGCCAAGTAACATCAAAAGTAAGGGTTTCCGAAGATGGAATGTCTAATGTTTTTTTACCTGGGGAATTAATAGGACTATTGCAAGCGGAACGAGCGGGGCGGGCTTTAGATGAATCGATCTATTATCGGGCAATCTTATTGGAAATAACAAGGGCTTCCCTGAATACCCAAAGTTTCATATCTGAAGCAAGTTTTCAAGAAACTGCTCGAGTTTTAGCGAAAGCTGCCCTACGAGGTCGTATTGATTGGTTGAAAGGCCTAAAAGAAAACGTAGTTCTAGGGGGGTTATACCTGTTGGTACCGGATTCCAAAAATTTGTGCATCGTTCCCCACAAGACAAGAACCTTTATTTCGAAATTCAAAAAAAAAATCTGTTCGCGTCAGAAATGAGAGATATTTTGTTTCTCCATACAGAATTAGTTTCTTCTGACTCTGACGTAACAAACAATTTATAAGAAACATCAGAAGCCCGTTTACCCCTATTTATATGATTTAAGTCATTTATAACCTCCTATTTATACGATTCAAGTATACATAAAGCAATTTTTTTACTTTAATTTAAACTATACTTTTGACCTTAGAATGCTAACAGGTCTGATTTTGGATTTTGTATTTTAATTAATTAATTAAAATTAATTAATTAAAATTAATTAATTAAAATTAATAAGTAAAAGAATTCAGTTAATTCATTAAGGCTATGTTTATACCATGTATCAATGGTCAATTATGAGTAGAAGGTCCCATCGGAACAATTATTATTTATTTCAAGCTATTTCGGCTCTTTCTTAATCTTCAGAAAGAAATTAATTCTGTAATGGTAAGATGAAAAAAAGAAAAAATAAAAGGGAAGTCTGGAAAAAATGACAAGAAGATATTGGAACATCAATTTGAAAGAGATGATAGAAGCAGGAGTTCATTTTGGTCATGGTATTAAGAAATGGAATCCTAAAATG